>CAJVGC010000529.1:676-29371 GCA_910822075.1 Senecio squalidus | reverse complement strand
GGTTTTTAAAATTAGGGTTTTGATTTAAAAAGGGTATATTTTGTTTGATTGAGTTTTTTATGGATGAAATGGCTTCTAATATCCTTTTTCAGACATTCTTCTCGCTATTTTGATCTACGGGATTATGAAACGTGAATATCACCCACCTAAACCGTGATTGTAACTCGTACCGGAAGAAATTTTGGTTTTATAAGGAAATTAGGGTATTAATGGGTATAACGTGGTTTGGATTGTAAATTTAGCTAATTATGAAGTATATTTGGGTGATATGGGAGTATGGACTAGAAATGGTAATTTATGGTAAGGTTTTTTAGAAAATTAGGGTTTTAAAGTACCTATGGGTTTTTAAAATTAGGGTGTTTGATTGAGTTTTTTATGGATGAAATGGCTTCTAATATCCTTTTTCAGACATTCTTCACGCTATTTTGACCTACGGGATGACGAAACATGAATATTCACCCACCTAAACCGTGGTTCTAGCTCGTACTGGATGAAATCTAGGTTTTATAAGGAAATGAGGGTTTTAATGGGTATAATGTGGTTTGGATTGTTGATTTCGGTAATTATAAAGTTTATTAGGGTAGTGTGGGAGTATGGACTAGAAATTGTAATTTATGGTAAGTTTTTAGAAAATTAGGGTTTAAAAGTACCTATGGGTTTTTAAAACTAGGGTTTTGATTTTAAAAGGGTATTTTTTGTTTGATTGAGTTTTTTATGGATGAAATGGCTTCTAATAACCTTCTTCAGACATTCTTCACGCTATTTTGACCTACGGGATTATGAAACATGAATATCACCCACCTAAACCGTGATTCTAACTCGTACCGGATGAAATATAGGTTTTATAAGGAACTGAGGGTTTTAATGGGTATAACGTGGTTTGGATTGTTGATTTAGGTAATTATGAAGCATATTAGGGTGGTATGGGAGTATGGACTAGAAATGGTAATTTATGGTAAGGTTTTTTAGAAAATTAGGGTTTTAAAGTACCTATGGGTTTTTAAAATTAGGGTCTTTATTTTAAAAGGTTATTTTTTGTTTGATTGAGTTTTTTATGGATAAAATGGCTTCTAATATCCTTCTTCAGACATTCTTAACGCTATTTTGACCTACGGGATGATGAAACATGAATATCACCCACCTAAACCGTGATTCTAACACGTACTGGATGAAATCTAGGTTTTATAAGGAAATGAGGGTTTTAATGGGTATAACGTGGTTTGGATTGTTAATTTCGGTAATTATAAATTTTATTAGGGTAGTGTGGGAGTATGGACTAGGAATTTTAATTTATGTTAAGGTTTTTTAGAAAATTAGGGTTTTAAAGTACCTATGGGTTTTTAAAATTAGGGTTTTGATTTTAAAAGGTTATTTTTTGTTTGATTGAGTTTTTATGGATGAAATGGCTTCAAATATTCTTCTTCAGACATTCTTCACGCTATTTTGACCTACGGGATTATGAAACATGAATATCACCCACCTAAACCGTGATTCTAACTCGTACCGGATGAAATATAGGTTTTATGAGGAAATGAGGGTTTTAATGGGTATAACGTGGTTTGGATTGTTGATTTAGGTAATTATGAAGTATATTAGGGTTGTATGGGAGTATGGACTTGAAATGGTAATTTATGTTAAGGTTTTTTAGAAAATTAGGGTTTTAAAGTACCTATGGGTTTTTAAAATTAGGGTTTTGATTTTAAAAGGTTATTTTTTGTTTGATTGAGTTTTTATGGATGAAATGGCTTCAAATATTCTTCTTCAAACATTCTTCACGCTATTTTGACCTTCGGGATTATGAAACATGAATATCACCCACCTAAACCGTGAATCTAACTCTTACCGGATGAAATATAGGTTTTATAAGGAAATGAGGGTTTTAATGGGTATAATGTGGTTTGGATTGTTGATTTCGGTAATTATAAAGTTTATTAGGGTAGTGTGGGGAATGGTCTAGAAATTGTAATTTATGGTAAAGTTTTTAGAAAATTAGGGTTTGAAAGTACCTATGGGTTTTTAAAATTAGGGTTTTGATTTTAAAAGGGTGTTTTTTGTTTGATTGACTTTCTTATGGATGAAATGGCTTCCAATATCCTTCTTCAGACATTCTTCACGCTATTTTGACCTACGGGATTATGAAACATGAATATCACCCATCTAAACCGTGAATCTAACTCGTACTGGAAGAAATCTTGGTTTTATAAGGAAATTAGGGCATTAATGGGTATAACGTGGATTGGATTGTAAATTTAGGTAATTATGAAGTATATTAGGGTGGTATGGTGTAGGTCCCAGTGGTCCGATCTACAGGATTAAACTAATACCAATTACGAGGCGGAATCTCGTAATCAATAGAACACGCAGGTTATAATCTAATGCAATAAACACAAGAACACAATTACCGAATTCTTAATACTTTGATTAACAAACACTGTTACAATCCAAAAGCATTAACTCCGAATTCTCTCTAAACCAGCAACCCTAAACTGATCTGAACACCTCTATTTATAGAGTAACATGTCCAGCCAGTTTGGGCTTGGGCTCTACTGGGCCTCACGGACATGCAAGTCCGTGAGCAGCCCACTAAGCTAAGTCTATACAAGCTAATACGATAATATGTAAACAAAACAAAATAGAACATCCAGTCATTGCATTCTTGCTCCAACAAACTCCCCCTTGACTGATGCTTCTATTCTCTGATCAACATATCGCTGCCAGTATTAACCTGCAACGTTAAACAACCGTCAACTATTCTTTGGTAATCTCTACCAATATCTCCCCAGCCTTCTTGAGAAATGATGTGATTTTTCTTCAACATCTTCAGGTCTTTTTCCGTCAGATTTGCCAGTTGAGTAGCATCGATCACTCTCAGAATCTCTGTCATTCCTTCTACGACTTCATCATCTTTCTTGTACATCACGACCTCGCCAGTTGCGATATCTACCGCCCAAATATACATGTCTCCAAGAATATCTCGACCAAAATTCTTCATCGGGATCTTTGTCATGCAGGCAATCGGAGGATATAACATTCTCGTTGCAGCTCTGCCAGTTTCAGGATTGATCTTCTTTGTATGAATCATAATTTTTCCTGTTGCCGTTGTGAATTCCTTGAATACCCCGGCTCTTCCTTCTTCTTTAATCACTCTTTCAACCCAACTTGCATATTCGTCCTTGTCTCTATTTATCAGATGAAGCTTGGACAAGCAAATAAGTTCTGACTTCGGGAATGAGTTAAAGTTTTCCCGTTTCTTACTCAGATACTGCACACCATCGAATCTCTTAATCACAAATGCCTGCAATTCTGAATCATATAACCAGCTAATTATACCCAAATGCGGCTGGCGTTCTCTAATAAAGAACTTTCTAATCAGCGGTGTCTGCTTCTTTGGATCAAGCTTTCGAAACCACCCTTGTCGTTCTTCAAGGCTTGGCTTCGTACTGCTTTCACCTTGTTCTTCTGCATTTGCTTCTTCTATACTTGCTGGTTCCTGAAAAATATAATCATCCTGTTCGTCTTGATTTTCTTCTGTTTTGTCTTCAAGTAGCCATGTATCATCATTGCTTTCCCCGAACTCCTGTTGTTGATTGTCACCTTGTTTTTGCTGCTGCGGTTGCTCCCCCTTGTCTGCAGACTGATAAAGAACCAATGCTCGAGAAGTGGAGGCGATCTGCTCTCTTTGTCGTGCAGCACTTGGATCATCGAGATCATCTCTTCGTTGCTGTCTGACAGTAGTTGCTTTGCACGTATCCTCCCCCTGAGCAGATAGTCGCTTGGAGAGCATCTGAACCTGGGCTTCAAGAGTGGAAATGCGATGTGACTTTTCAGCGTCAGACTGCTGAAGAGTGGCAACCTGAGAAGAGAGCTGCAAAACAAGTAAATGTAATTCATTAAGATTAGGAGTGCCAGTGGGGGTTACAGTCTCCGCGGCCCGTTTCTTGTGCGGGCGCTCAGTTGCGGTAGAAGATTCCGACTCGGCACCGCTGGGGAAAGGTCGTTTCCCATGAGGCGATGCCCGAGTAGTAGCAGGGTGAAATGAAGAGGTGGCTGCATCAGCGTCAATATTAATCTCCTCGGTAGCTGCAGTGTTAACCGCAGTGGGAGTAGCAGGAGCCGCAGTAGCAGGATCTGGAGAGGTGACTACTACCTCAGTAGCAATAGACTGATGGCTCCCAGATGGAGGAATATTTGCATGCTCTGGGATAGCTGATAATGATGGAACCCCCGGAAAGTTCTCAATCTGTTGGAATGTACTATAACTGGACGTGGTGTCCAAGGAGATTGGAATTTTCACCTTGCGCTTTGGTCGTGAAGAGAATCCGCGAGATACCGGAGGAGCAGTAGAAGAAGCAGTGTTTTCAGTGCGTGGCTCGCTAGATAGAAGATGAGCATCCTCATCAATGTATGTATCAACAAAATTTAGATCAACTATGGCCCCAAAAAGAGGTGTATCTTGGGGTTGAGCCTCTTGCGCAGGTCGGGAATGAATCTTGTGGCATGTATGAAATAGCTTTGGACCACCGATCTGATTAACCTTCGTCGTGAGATTCTGAAAGGGAAGGGAAGGGATGAAATGCCGTAAAATGATCATGACGAAGCGCGGGTAGAGCATGAGTGAATTTGGTTTGGTCACTTTCAGATCATTTTGAAACATTTGGAATACATACTCATCCACGGGATAGGGTTTGTTGAGGACCAGACTAAGCATCATCGATAGCAGTAGATTGTCAATGTTGTCATGAGAGGTCTTGGAATACTTAAACACCGATACAAACACATGGACCAGATACCGCGATGGGCCAAGGAATTTGCCCTTAGGAAAAGAGACAGTAGGAAATGGCCCGGCGTATCCCAGAAGTGGCAAGTTTCGGCTAAGAAAGCGGTTGCCAAATGAGGAAGGTGCACTTTCATAGGAGCTTCGGCCAAGGTGAAAAATCTCCCGTAGGTTAGTGCTGCTGAAAGTAATTTCTTGATTGTTAACTACGGTGCGTAAACCGTCCTGGGGCTTTGCAGTAACCGGATGGAGAAGATCGACATGAGTAAGGTTGGTGAGAAACTGCTGAACCAACGGGATATTAATGGGGGGATCTTCACTGAGAATAAACGCCATCCGGGAGTGTTGTAAGAAGAGAATTGTCTCTCGAAAGCGAAGTGCCGAAGGATCGTCTAAAGCGAAACTGACTGCCTGATTATGCCGTTTATCAAAAAGTGTCTCCATCTGTAAGATCTGTAGACATGAACACGTTAGATACGATAGGCACGAACATGTATGTATGCCGAACATGAAAGTTGGCGAGCATGCAT
This sequence comes from Senecio squalidus, assembly GCA_910822075.1. NCBI lineage: Eukaryota > Viridiplantae > Streptophyta > Magnoliopsida > Asterales > Asteraceae > Senecio > Senecio squalidus. Next base: position 24,067 of record CAJVGC010000529.1, on the reverse strand, counting down.
GTTCGTGTAACAGATAAGCAAGTAATCCATGAATAACGAACATGTGTGTTCGTAGATAGAAAGCACGAACATGTATGGTGACGAACAAGATGTTCGTCGAAGATACAAGCATGGTGACGAACAAGGTGTTCGTCCAAGATGTTCGTCTAAGACATAAGCATGGGAACAAACAAGTATGTTCGTGCAAGTCTCAAAGCATGATGACGAACACGTATGTTCGTCAATCACGACGAACAAGTATGTTCGTCAATCACGACGAACAAGTATGGTCGTCTAAGTTCTTAGCGTGAGGACGAACAAGTGTGTCCAAGTTGACGAACAAGTATGTTCGTCTAAGATCACGAAGATGGGGACGAACAAGTATGTTCGTGACGAACAAGCATGTTCGTCCTTGGCATGAGAAATAACTCCTAAGGCATGAATATTCTGGGCACTATGAGGGCGAAGATGAACACACGAACAAAGCAAGCAATAACATCAACGAAGAAGATCATCATAGAAAATTATGGGCGAACATATCATGAATACGAACAAGTTCATCAAGAATCATTAAGGGTTATTCCCAGATTAAGAACATTAACACGAACTAATTGATCAAGGATGGCAAAGTATGGCAGTTATGGACGAACATTAACGAAGTTTTAAAGAGTATAAGAAACTTACATGAGTATGAATGATCGAACAATGAACTTCGTGAGAGAAGAGTTAAGAAAATTTCTAACGCTCCAAGTAAAAAGTGAAAAGTGAAAAAGTGATTCACTTTTTTGAGTATTTTTTTTTTTTTGGGTAAAAGGGACAATAGACCCCGGTAAATTATATTACACCAAAAACCAAATAGTACAATGGAATGTGACTGAATGCCACATTAACCTCAAGCATAGCTTGAACTACTAAAATTCGAATGACATGCCATACGAATTACAACTAAACAAAACCATAACCAAATAAAGTTCCACTAGGTCCAACACCTAACGGAATAGAAACATCACAACTAAACAGCCATTACATGATAAAAATCAAATCGGGAATATCCCACTTCCTAGCCATCTTCTCACTATCTTTAGAACGCTTGAACTTGCATGACATAAGCTTAAGACGCACCGAAGAAGAAATACATTCAATAACCTGATTCGACGTCCGTTTGATGTTCTTGAACAGCCTCCGATTTCGTTCTTGCCAAATGAAATATGTAGCAGCCTCAAGCACCAACTTTGCAACAATGCTCCATGATGTTCTCTTCTTAGCAGATGGTAATAGAATGTCAATAATAGAAAACACATCAGTAGATAACAACGGAATTTCAGCCAAAATCCTCATATAATCCCAAACACTTTGCGAAAATGGGCAAGCAAAAAAGAGGTGCTCATGTGAATCAGATTGTAACTCGCAAAGGGAACAAACCGAGGCAAGATTAGGAGCAACATCCCAACTGCAAATCCGATCCTGCGTTTTGAGTTTCCTTTGAATAACCAGCCAAAAGTGAAACGCATGTCTTGGAATACAAGCAGAAAACCAAACCAGATCGTACCACAAAACCTTAGCCTCCCTAGGACGAATAGAAGACCAAACCTGGGACACCGAGAACTTCTGTAAATTCTCATGTCTATCCCGCCAAACCAGCACATCCGGAGCATTCACATTAAGGGGAACCGAACAAGCATCAAGAAATGGATATTTAACCAATAGAGACATCGGCCAATTCCATTGCCCATTATGAACAATATCACATACCTTTGAAGATGGATTTAAACCCGCTGCATATACATCACGCATAGAAATAACCAAGCATAAAGGGCCTTCGGCACACCATGTATCTAACCACAGCGAAACGGACAGCCCCTCACCAATCTTAGTCCAAAACGAATTACGAACTAAAGGTCTGAGTTGTAGCAACTTCCTCCAACTCCATGACATAGCACCCCGCATAGGAATATCCCAAAAGCTACGCCCCTTCAATTTATACATATGAATCCATTTCACCCAAAGAGACTGCTTAAGAGTAACGAGTTTCCACATATGAGACACCATCAAAGCAGAATTAAAAGCATCCAGTCTTCGAATACCAAGACCACCTTCTCGCTTAGGAAGGCATACAACATCCCATGCAACTTTAGCTTTACCCCTCTTGAAGTTACCTTGACACCAAAGAAACCCACGCATGAGCTGCTCAATATCACGAAGAACTCTAGACGGAATAATAAAAGCAGAAGCCCAAAAGACATGCATAGAGCCTATCACAGAAGAAATAAGTTGCAACCGACCAGCAATAGAAAGCGAGGCCTTGAGTGGGCCTGTGGGCCATGCAGAAGAACTGGGCCAAGAATTTTGGGCCCGATGGACTAAATAAAATTGTTTAACCAACGTTTTAGAGAAAGAAATTACAAAAATAAAATAAACAAAAGAAACTTGAGAAACAGTAAAAACGTTAACTAAGCGAACAATGGTAGTATACATTTATGAAACGTAATTCGATCAGATTGCTTATCGGGGTTCCAAAGATAAATTAATTTAAATCCATGTTTGTGTAGTTGTCCAATTTAACCGTTCAGTCTTATAGTCATAAGATAGTGTTTTAATTACAAGTAAGCTGGTTTAAAGTTTAAGCTGAAAAGCACCCAAATAAATCAGACATTCGACAAAATTCGGAGAGCACTCAAGGTGTTTGTGAAGTATTTTAAGTTACGAGTGGTATGGAGTGGTTACCAAACTAGACAAGGGCAACATATGAAACTGGCTAAGGGATAGCTCGTAGTGAATATTAAAACAACTATTTTAGCGCAAGTCAAAGACTAACTTCAATGAAGTATGATAAGGGTAAAGAATTCTGCTGACTTTCTATGAAATCCTATGGCAAGCTTTCTACCGACCGATCCCAAACCGTAAAGGCCTTAGGTGGCTAGGTGAACAAGGGCACCCCGAGGGTATACTGACTCAGATTTCAAAGGCCGCTTATATGAATTCAGTAACTTATGAGCGCACTCATTATATGTAATTCAATGTGAGCAAATCCAATCTGTAAGCGCAACATATGACTCGTAACAAAAATCTAATCTCAACCTTTATTGTGACATACAAAATTAAGTCGTTTAATGTAAGAAGTAAGAGGTATTTAAAACAGACAAACCACACTATCGGGAACAACTAAAAGACGAAGGGCCACAAGACACTGGAGGTTAAACTAAAATACAATGGAGAATTATAAGTGCATATAATAGCAAGAACGCGATCTAAGACTAAGGGTCATAAGCAAAGGTTATCTTCATCTCGAATTGTAGATTTAGAACTAAGTTACACTAATTTTTTTTTTTTTTTTTAAATAAACGTTGGTTAATCTAAGTTGCGAAGTCCAATACGTTGAATGAGTGATTCAAAGCGAGATTTGTCAAAGGCTTTGGTAAAGAGATCGGCCATATTGTTTTCGGAAGAAACGCGAATTATATCTATGAGTTTCTTTTCATAATAGTCTCTAATGAAATGATGCTTAAAATCTATGTGACGGGTCTTGCTATGCTTAACAGGATTTTTAATAACGGAAACGGCAGCCTTATTATCGATATTAATAGGAGTAGAGGTATAGAATAAACCGTAATCCAGCATCTGTTGTTGAATCCATAGAACCTGTGACACACAACTACCCGCAGGGATGTATTCGGCTTCACATGATGAGACTAAGACAGTTGTCTGTTTCTTGCATTGCCAAGACACGAGGCGTCCTCCCAAAAATTGACAACCACCGGAGGTTGACTTTCGATCAATATTGCATCCACCCAAATCCGAGTCGGTGAATGCTTCGAGAAAGAGGTCGCTTCCTTTGGGATACCAGAGACCCAGCCGCGGTCGGCCTTTGAGGTAGCGAAGAATCCTCTTGAAAGCAGAGTGATGAGACATCTAAGGACAACCTTGAAACCTGGCACATAAACAGACAGCAAACATTATGTCAGGACGAGATGCAGTAAGATACATTAATGAGCCTATAATGTCGCGATAAACAGTTGGATCCACGTCAGGTTTGGTTCCAGATTGTGCTGCTGAGGAATGGGAGTAGCAATGGACTTGGCGTCTGTCATGTTGAATTTCTTTAGCATTTCAGTGACGTAGTTTGATTGATGGACAAACATCCCGTCTGGTAGTTGCTTGACCTGTAACCCTAGAAATAGCTTGAGTTCACCCATGGCGCTCATCTCGAATTTGTCTTTCATTAGTTTTTCAAAATCCTTACACATTTGATTATCAGTGGAACCAAAGATAATGTCATCCACGTAGACTTGAACCAATAGTTTAGCCTTGGGTGAATCTTTGATGAGAAGGGTGCTATCGATACGACCTCTCTTGAAACCGGATTCTAAGAGAAAAGTTGATAATGTTCCATACCACAGACGAGGGGCTTGATGAAGACCGTATAAAGCTTTGTTGAGCTTGTAAACCCTATCAGGGTGTTGTGGGTCTTCGAATCCGGGGGGGTTGCTGAACATAGACGATGTCGTCGATTTTACCATATAGGAAAGCACTTTTAACATCAAGTTGGTAAACGGTAAATCCCATGTGAGAGGCATAGGCTAAGAAGAGGTGGACAGCCTCGAGACGAGCGACTGGGGAAAATACATCCTGAAAATCCAATCCTTCTTCCTGATAAAAACCTTGTACCACTAAGCGAGCTTTGTTTCGAGTGATAATTCCACGGTCATCCCGTTTGCATCGGAAAACCCATTTAGTGCCTATAGCGTAGGTGTCGTCGGGTAGGATCACGAGTACCCAGACCCCTAGTTTCTCAAACTGAGCTAATTCTTCTTGACAGGCGTGTACCCAATTTGCCTCTTTAAGGGCCATATGAATGTTGGCAGGGACGTCTTGGGAAACGAAGCAAAAATAGCGACAGTTATTGAAGTCCTCGGAAGTTGTGACAAAGCCATACATGCCTTGTAGATCCTCTAGTTGCGTTCGAGTTTGAACAGGTGCGTTGGGATCGCCAAGAATGTTTCCGAATGGGTGATCCTGGTGAATTCGAGACACAGCGTGCGATTCTGCCGCATCGTCTTGAGCGGGTGCAGTATGTGGCTCTGCCACATTTTCTTGATCATCGGCTGGATCTTCGTCGACGAGTGGTTCTGCCACAACGTCTTGATCATCTGCTTGAGCATCGATGTCTGCAGGTTCAACAACAATTTCTTGAATGACTTGGGTACGAGGAAAGACTGAATCATCATCGTCAGAGGAGAAACTCGGGTTCTCTGTTCCTGTATGAGTCACACTAGGAGAAAGGTTAAATGATTTAAATAATGCATCATAGTCGAAAGCGATATCTGGACCGTTTTGTTTTTCAAAAGTGTAGCTAGTTATTTCCAAGTTAAAAACAGTTTCCACAGTACGTGAAGGTTTTAGGTAAACTCTTTTGTTAGCCTAACCCTCAACATATCCAAGAAAGTATCCCTGGACGGCTTTGGGTGCGAACTTGGTGGTGTAATTTGTGTTCAAAACAGTGCAAGGAGCCCCAAAGGGTTCCAATCCAGCCAGATTAGGCTTACGACTATTAAGCAGTTCATAACTTGTTTTATCAAACCGTTTCACCGTCAACACTCGATTAAGGACGTAACAAGTTATATTCACTGCCTCCCCCCAGAATGTAACAGGGAGAAGTGAGTCAGCTAGCATAGTACGTGCGACTTCTATCAAGGTTCTGTTTTTCCTCTCAACGACTCCGTTTTGTTGTGGTTCATATGGAGCGCTGTGTTGTTGAACTATTTCATTTGCAAGACAATAGAAGGTCATCGTGGAATTTTTGAATTCTGTCCCGTTATCGTTGCGCAAACGCTTGACATTGGCTTTGTATACGTTTTTGAGCATGTCAAATAAGTGAATTAGCGTGCCAGCTGTTTCACTCTTAGTGGCTAAAAAGTAAACCCAAGAGTAGCGAGTGTAATCATCGGTGATCACTAGACAGTAGTATTTCCCTCCGAAGCTTCTTTGTGCAATAGGACCGAAAAGATCAGTGTGCATTAGCTCGAATGGTGTCTCGATTGTGTTGATGGCCTTGGACTTGTGATGTTGCTTGTGTTGCTTTCCGAGTTTGCATGGAATACATTTATCTTCATACTCAAAACGTTTGAGTGAAACTCCATTTACTAGCCCTTTCTTTGTGATCTCATTCATTTTCCGAAAGTGTAAATGTGCCATCTTTCTGTGCCAAATCATGGCTTCTTCACTAGTTGACTTGGACAATAGACATATTGAATCGGTGGTGAGTTCAGTGTTGTTCATATCCATAATGTACGTGTTTTTCGTTCTTGGTGCACGCATCAGTATCAGATCCTCAGCAATATCAATTCCGGATTTGAGAATCAAAACCTCCTTCTTGGTAAAATATACGGGATTATCATTGTCGCAGATTTGAGAGACACTAATCAAATTGTGTTCTAGCTGCCTGACGTAAAATACATCCTTCAGTGTGATTTTTCCGTTTGTAACTGATCCAATTCCAGTTATTTCTCCACCTTTTTCTCCAGCAAAATTTAGTCGACCTTTCTTTCCAGATTCGAAGTTGTTAAGCAGACTTCGTTCTCCTGTCATGTGCCTGGAACAACCACTGTCAACGTACCAGTTGTTGACGAGTCGGTGACCCGGTTCCTGCACACACGATAAAATTATTAGTTCTCATGGGGAACCCAGGCCATGACAGACCTGGATTGACCGGTCTCAGTCACATATGCGACTCTTTTGTAAACTCCCTTATTTTGGTGAGAAATCGGAGATGTGTGACGTGTAGAGTAATGACTGTTAGAGTTGTAAGGAACTCTATGACTCATTGGTGGGGAACTGTAACGGGGATGAGGGTAATGACGTGGTTAATAGTGAGGACGTGGAGGACTATGATTATAATTTCCATGATGGTGTTGTGGAGGACTTTGATAATAATTATGATGGTGATATCGTGGAGGACTGTGGGAACATTGGGCATAATAGTTTTGGCGATAAGATGGAACGAAAGGTTGTTGTGGCCGCTGATGAGGACGTTGAGAAAGTTTCCCGTGCTTGGTTTACTGTGCCCATGATTTCGTGAATTTGTGTCTGTACGTTCGTGGTGTGGGTTTCGTAGAATTTGAACTGGTTTCGTTGGAGTGGATTTAGCTGACTGTGGGGGCGTGCGTTTAACTTGAAATTCTTTTCGCTTGTTAGTGCAAACTGAGGCCACGTGTCCACGTTCACGACATTTGAAATAGTTTAAAGTTTCCATCTTATTTGATTGATCAGGTTCAGCATCAGAGGATATACTTTGCTTAGATTTGATATCTTTACTTGAGATGAATGTTTTTAGCAAAGGTTCATATGTTGAGTTTTGAGGCTGAGCACTTGTGGGTTGTTTCTCTTGAGTTTGCGTGTTTTCCTGATCCATAGAGCTTGAAGATTCACATTTTGCAGACTGTGGAGGCCCGTTTTTGAAGAAACTAAAGTTGTTATTATATGGGGGTGGTGTTTCGTTATATCCTAGGCCTTCAGATTTTCCACTTGTGCGTTGACGACTCAAGATAGAGTTCAAAGTACTTGAAGAAGTACGAAATTGCTAGAACTTCCTTTCCTGCTCAGTTAGTTGTATTTCACAAATGTTTAACTCTTGGACTTTTTCAGCAAACTTTTTCTTTTCAGTTTCAAGACATTCATATAGTGTGTCAATTTTATGTGTCAAAAGACCGACATTTGATGAAAGTTCCGTTCGATCCTTCTCATTTTTATAATATTTTGTTGCAAAGTCATCTTTTTGATAAGTTAAGATCGAGATGGTTTGTTCGAGTTCAGTTTGCTGAGATTCCAAATTGGATACTGATCTAGTAAGGTTATTGTTTTGGAGAGTTAAAATAGTATAAGATTTGCAGAAATCCTTCATAGATTGAGAGTCAAGAAGTACCTTTGTCTTGTCCGAGTCGAGGCCAGCCATTTTAGCAATAAGGTTCTCGTTGGATAGATCGATGGTACAGCTACAGACTTTAGAGGTCTCTTGAATATCTTCAACCTCTTCAGCATATTCTTCACTGGAGCTTAAATCACTGTCAGTACCTGACGCTTCTTCTGTGTTACTGACTTCAATGCGAATTTCTTCGATAGATGCCATGAGAGCTTGATTTCTTTCATCTATACAAATTTGCCAATCATATGTTCGATCATCGTGTTGAACTATCATGGCCTGTGACGCTAAGCTGCGTTGTGGTTGCGAGGAGGTGGTCCTGGTTTTGTCTTGGTTTGGAGTATATTCCACCTTAGGCTATTGACATTCTCTAGCGAAATGGCCAGGACCTTGACAGTTGTAACAGCGTACCTTGGATTTGTCGAAGCCTGCTTTTCCAGTTCTAGGACTGCGTCCTGTTCTAGTTATAAATCGCTTGATCCTATTGGTAATCATGGCTGTTTGCCATTGTAAGTCCATTTCCTCTAGGTCATCCTGATCGACTTGACTAAAATCTTCATCCCACAATCCTGGATCAGTGATTTTACGTTGAACTTGATTACCGTAAGCAGACAAAAAACATGATAAGATTTCTAGACTTTCTTCTGCTGATTTAACACTCATTGGCATTTTTTGATGAGTATTAGCAGCATTTGGTACTGCTGCAGTTGTAGTGGTATCAGTAAAGGAATGAGTGTCAGGAGTTGCTTGCCCATTTTCAGATATGAACGCAGTTGCATTTACAGAGGCATTAGATGCTGAGGGTTGTCCATAGGGTGTTTGATCTGAGACAGCATCGATAGTTAAACGTGTTTGTTCATAACCTCTAAATCTCTCAATTACCTCTGGTAGAGTTATTTTTGTATCGTCATCTTTTGTCTGATAGTATTCATCTTTTATTAAGTTCACGTACACTTCCCAACGCTTGGGTAAAGCATCCAAAAATCGTTCTACTTTTTCGTCTCCAATGGTTATGCGAGCTCTGGGAAGGTCAGATAGCAGATTGTGAAATCTATTGACAGTGTCTTCAAAATTTTCATTTATACCTGCTCTGAACGTATTGAATTGTCTTTTAAGAATACTTCCTCTACTTCTTTGTTGAGCAGCACTCCCAACATACTGAGTCTCGATTGCTTTCCAAAGTTCATAAGCAGTTTTGTGATCCTGACACATGTGTGTCGTTTCAATAGGCAGAGCCATTTTCAGACTTGCCCATACTCGGTTTTCAGCATCAAATACTCTTCTATGCTCAGCTGAGAAGGAAGAGATTGGAATAATAGCATTTCTACCACTTGTGGTCTGTGTTAGACGTGTGTATTTTGTTTCGATACATAGCCACATTTGTACGTCATTATACCGATAGAAAGATTCGAATTTATCGGCCCATTCGTAATACTGTAAAGAGTTGATTAACTTGGGAGGGGTGTTAGTTGATTGTCTTGAATCCATTTTAAAAGAAATCAGCGAAGATGTAATGTCACGAAGATGTTTGGCGAAGATGTAAGGTCACGAGGATGTTTGGTGAAGATGTAAGGTCACGAAGATGTTTGGCGAAGATGTAAGGTCATGAAGATGTTTGGCGAAGATGTAAGATCACGAAGATGGTGCAACGAAGATGTAAGGTCACGAAGATGTTGTTCGGCGAAGATGGGTGTCAGTCACGAAGATGTTGTTCGGCGAAGAAGAGTGTCAGTCACAAAGATGTTGTTTGGCGAAGATGGGTTACGAAGATGGTGTTCGCAGTCCTAGAAGATCCACTAACGAAGATGTTCACGAAGATGTTCACGAAGATGCTCCACGAAGATGCTCCACGAAGATGCTTCACGAAAATGTTTCACGAGAAAATCCACGAAAATGTTTCACGAGAAAATCCACGAAGATGTCTTCACGAATTAAATCCACGAAGATGTCTACAGGAATTAAATCCACGAATATGTCTCACGAATTAAATCCACGAATTAAATTCACGAACTACGTCTACGAAGGTTGATCCACGAACAAGCAGAAACCCTAATGCTTAACATACCGCCGCCGAAGATGTAATGATAACTAACCCTAATTCTCACAAACAGCCGCCGAAGACTAAGTAATTTCCAGAATCGATTAAAACCTGAATTTAACCCTGAACCAAATCTCGATAGAGAGCAAACAATGCGTTTGCTCTGATACCAATTGTAGGTCCCAGTGGTCCGATCTACAGGATTAAATTAATACCAATTACGAGGCGAAATCTCGTAATCAATAGAACACGCAAGTTATAATCCGAATTCTTAATACTTTGATTAACAAACACTGTTACAATCCAAAAGCATTAAATCCGAATTCTCTCTAAACCAGCAACCCTAAACTGATCTGAACACCTCTATTTATAGAGTAACATGTGCAGCCAGTTTGGGCTTGGGCTCTACTGGGCCTCACGGACATGCAAGTCCGTGAGGAGCCCACTAAGCTAAGTCTATACAAGCTAATACGATAATATGTAAACAAAACATAATAGAACATCCAGTCATTGCATTCTTGCTCCAACATATGGGAGTATGGACTAGAAATGGTAATTTATGGTAAGGTTTTTTAGAAAATTAGGGTTTTAAAGTACCTATGGGTTTTTAAAATTAGGGTTTTGATTTTAAAAGGTTATTTTTTGTTTGATTGAGTTTTTTATGGATGAAAAGGCTTCTAATATCCTTCTTCAGACATTCTTAACGCTAATTTGACCTACGTGATGATGAAACATAAATATATCACCCACCTAAACCGTGATTCTAACTCGTACTGGATAAAATCTAGATTTTATAAGGAAATGAGGGTTTTAATGGGTATAACGTGGTTTGGAATGTTGATTTCGGTATTTGTAAAGTTTATTAGGGTAGTGTGGGAGTATGGACTAGAAATTGTAATTTATGGTAAGGTTTTTAGAAAATTAGGGTTTAGAAGTACCTATGGGTTTTTAAAATTAGGGTTTTGATTTTAAAAGGGTATTTTTTTGTTTGATTGAGTTTTCTATGGATGAAATGGCTTCTAATATCCTTCTTCAGACATTCTTCACGCTATTTTGACCTACGGGATTATGAAACATGAATATCACCCACCTAAACCGTGATTCTAACTCGTACCGGATGAAATATAGGTTTTATAAGGAAATGAAGGTTTTAATGGGTATAACGTGGTTTGGATTGTTGATTTAGGTAATTATGAAGCATATTAGGGTGGTATGGGAGTATGGACTAGAAATGGTAATTTATGGTAAGGTTTTTTAGAAAATTAGGGTTTTAAAGTACCTATGAGTTTGGCTGATTGATTTTGGCCGATTTTGGTTGCTAATCTTGATCCTAAATCGTTTGTTACTGCTGGTTAACGACTAGATTCCTTTGCTTTCATCCTAATCGCATTCCTTGCTGCTGATTCTAATCGATTTTGAAGGTTTCTGTTTGATTTATTCGAGGCTTCCTTTGTGGCCGTTGAAGAGATTATATAGTCCTTTATTACTCGAATTGATTTAGTAGTAGGGTAACTCGGTTTTTGGCTGGAGGTTTGGTGTCTAATTGGTTTTCCAGCGAGGTGTTAGCAAAAGGTGGTTTAGGGTTTTCTCAAGCGGATTAGGGTTTCTTAGCTGGTTGTTTACATCCGTACGGATATACCTTCATTCGTACGTATAGACTGGTCCGTATAGAAGTTCATTCGTACTAGGGGTTCATCCGTATTTACATTCGTACGTAGAGGGGCTGTTTACATCCGTATACATTTGTCTTCATTCGTACGAACTTAACCTCCATCCGTATAGGAGTTTCTTGATCCGTACGTATTGGATTACTTGATCCGTACGTACTACTTGCATTCGTATACACTGTTGGTTGAGCTATGGATACGGATTCTAGTGTTAGTGATGCTAATGCTACCCCGACTATGGAGGGCATTGCAAAACGTTTATTGAACATGACGGGTAAGATTACTATTTCGGATATTGAATCGATGGCCACTCCGAGTAGTGGTGACCGTGTTTCCACAGATATTAGCTCTCGAGAGTGTGATGCGGGACTAACTAATTTGAGGCTTACGTACGCTAGTCTGCTAGGCTCAAGTGTCCCGTGTAATAAGAGTAAGTTTCGCACCATGGTTAATGAAGAAAAACTTGATGCATTTGACTGTGTTCTTCCGCTTGATGTAGCTGCGAAAATCAAGTGCCGGTATGAGAACTCTATTGTGGGTTTTTTTATTGGTAAGGATCCTTCATTTCCAGTGGTTAAACAGTATGCGTCGAATGCATGGCGAAAATTTGGGTTTGAACGGATTACACGGAATGATGCGGGTGTTTATCTGTTCAAATTTACTTCTAAGGGGGGTATGGAGCAGGTGTTGGAAAAAGGGCCGTGGTTGATACGCAAATCTCCTATAATTCTTACTAAATGGACTCCTACTGTGTCTTTGACGAAAAGGGAGGTTACCAAGGTTCCTGTTTGGGTTAAAATGTACAATGTTCCTATTCTGGCTTACTCGGAGGATGGTCTGAGTCTCATTGCTACACAAATTGGTAAACCTATCATGCTTGATGCGTTTACTAGTTCTATGTGTAACGACTCATGGGGAAGAATTAGTTTTGCTAGGGCGCTAATTGAGATTGACGCTGCTAAGGTTCTAAAGCGGGAGGTGACTATGGCAATTCCTTCTGAGGAAGGGGACAACTATATGAAGGAGACTATCCGTGTTGAGTATGAGTGGAAACCTCCTCAATGTACTGATTGTCAATGTTTTGGTCATGATACTAATTTATGCCCCAAACGAGTTATTGAGGAAACGGTTATTCATTCCACTAGGGATAAACAGGTTCCGGGTATGGAGGATAGGGATGAAGGTTTTACGGAAGTTAAAGGTCGTAACAGGAAGATGGGAGCTGATCCTAGATCATTTGTTGGGATTAAATTTAATAAGCCTAATTCTAAGGTCATTTGGCAGCAAAAGAAAGGGGGGAAGTCTTCTAAGGTGGTTGGGTCAACGCCAGGGTTGCATGTGGCTAATTCATATGGAGTTTTAAATATTGGTGGTAATGATATTGGTCAGGATAGGCCTCAGGCTCAGGTGACAGATCAGGGAAGTATGGGAAAGTCTATTCCTAGCAGTTCGATGGGTAACAAGGATAAGGAGGTTAGTAATTCTCAGGAGAAATGGGATAATTGTTTCAATCCGTCTGATGCTTCTGATGATGACTATGGTTATGATGGGTATGATGGGTATGAGCATCTTCAGAGTTCTAAGAAGGATCGTGATTACAAGCCTCAAGCGAAGACTAAAAAGTAGATTTAGTTTGTTAGTCTAGTTTTTTATTTGTGGTAGTCTATAAGGGAGGCATGTCTCTCTTATTTAGGGTATGTTTTTTTTTGTTCTGGCTATTTGCTGGTTGTTGCCCATGTAATGGGTTGAGGTATAGGACTTCACCTATACCCGTTGTACTTCATCGCTTTTTTTGGTTATATATTTTACCGGGGTTGAATTCCCTTTTACCAAAAAAAAAAAAAAAAAAAAAAAGTACCTATGAGTTTTTAAAATTAGGGTTTTGATTTTAAAAGGTTATTTTTTGTTTGATTGAGTTTTTTATGGATGAAATGGCTTCTAATATCCTTCTTCAGATGAAATCTAGGTTTTATAAGGAAATGAGGGTTTTAATGGGTATAACGTGGTTTGGATTGTTAATTTAGGTAATTATAAAGTTATGGTAGGGTGGTATGGGAGTATGGACTAGAAATTGTAATGTATTGTAAGGTTTTTAGAAAATTAGGGTTTAAAGTACCTATGGGTTTTTAAAATTAGGGTTTTGATTTTAAAAGGGTATTTTTTGTTTGATTGAGTTTTTTATGGATGAAATGGCTTCTAATATCCTTCTTCAGACATTCTTCACGCTATTTTGACCTACGGGATTATGAAACATGAATATCACCCACCTAAACCGTGATTCTAACTCGTACCGGATGAAATATAGGTTTTATAAGGAAATGAGGGTTTTAATGGGTATAACGTGGTTTGGATTGTTGATTTAGGTAATTATGAAGTATATAAGGGTTGTATGGGAGTATGGACTTGAAATGGTAATTTATGTTAAGGTTTTTTAGAAAATTAGGGTTTTAAAGTACCTATGTGTGTTTAAAATTAGGGTTTTGATTTTAAAAGGTTATTTTTTGTTTGATTGAGTTTTTATGGATGAAATGGCTTCAAATATCCTTCTTCAGACATTCTTCACGCTATTTTGACCTACGGGATTATGAAATATGAATATCACCCACCTAAACCGTGAATCTAACTCGTACCGGATGAAATATAGGTTTTATAAGGAAATGAGGCTTTTAATGGGTTTAGCGTGGTTTGGATTGTTGATTTAGGTAATTATGAAGTATATTAGGGTGGTATGGGAGTATGGACTAGAAATGGTAATTATGGTAAGGTTTTTTAGAAAATTAGGGTTTTAAAGTACCTATGGGTTTTTAAAATTAGGGTTTTGATTTTAAAAGGTTATTTTTTGTTTGATTGAGTTTTTTATGGATGAAATGGCTTCTAATATCCTTCTTCAGTCATTCTTCACGCTATTTTGACCTACGGGATGATGAAACATGAATATCACCCACCTAAACCGTGATTCTAAAATTAGTGATTGTGTGAGTTTTCTCTCTAGATAGCGATTTGGGGGGTGTTTGGTTGGCCGGATTTTGGCCGGTTTTCCCATCAATTTGTGGTTATTCTTCTTCCTAAATCGTTTGTTGTTACTTTGCCAACTACCGTTCCTTGATTTCTTCCATATCGAACCATTGCTGCTGTTTCTACTCGATTAGACGGTTTGTGTTTGTTTTCATTCATTCGCTGCTTGTTTCGTGGCGGTTGAGTGATTAAACCTTGCTGTCGAATTGATTTAGTAATAGTATTATTCGATTCTGGTTGAAGGTTTGGTTTCCGGCGAGTTGCAAAGTGAAGGTGGTTTAGGGTTTGATTAGGCGGTTTAGGGTTTCTGGACTGTTTGTGTCCTTTCGTACGGACCTAGCTTCGTCCGTACGGTTAGGTACTTCCTCCGTTAGTATACTGGTCCGTCTAGCATTCTTCATTCGTCCATAAGGTTGCTTCATCCGTACGAAGGAACATTCATTCGTACGAATCATTGATCCGTGTAGCAATATTCCATCCGTACGTAGGGTTGCTTCATCCGTACGTAGGGTTGCTTCATCCGTACGAACTTCTTTGTTTTGTACGGATATACTTTCATCCGTACACTTACACACTTACACATTGTAGTTACGGTTATGGAGATGGAGTCTCTTGCTAGTGATGCTACTACTACTCCGACTATGGAGGGAATTGCAAAACGCTTATTGAACATGTCTGGTAAGATAACTGTTGCTGATATTGAGGCAATGTCCCCTTTGAGTAGTGGTGATATGGTGAGACCTGTGAATGAGCATGTTTTCCCAGCTTTCTCAGCTAATGTTACCTCTCCAGAATGCCATAAAGGGATTACTAATATGGGTCCTAACTCTTATGCTGGTTTGTTTAGCTCAAATGTCCCGTGTAATAAGAGTAAGTTTCGTACCCTGGTTAATGAAGAAAAGCATGAGGCATTTGACTGTGTTCTTCCTATCGGTATGAGAACTCCATTGTCGGGTTTTTTGTTGGTAAAGATCCTTCATTTCCAGTGGTTAAACAATATGTTTCGAATGCTTGGCGAAAATTTGGGTTTGAGAGGATTACTAGGAATGATGCGGGTGTTTATCTGTTCAAATTTGCATCTAAGGGGGGTATGGAGCAAGTGTTGGAGAAAGGGCCTTGGATGATACGTAAATTGCCTATCATTCTCAATAAATGGACTCCTGAGGTGTCCTTGACGAAAGGGGAGGTTACTAAGGTTCCTGTGTGGGTTAAATTGTACAATGTTCCTATTCTGGCTTACTCGGAGGATGGTCTGAGTCTAATTGCTACGCAAATTGGTAAACCTATCATGCTTGATGCGTTTACTTCTTCTATGTGTAACGACTCATGGGGAAGAATTAGTTTTGCTAGGGCTTTAATTGAGATTGACGCGGCTGTTGCCCTAAAACAGGAGGTGACTATGGCAATTCCTTCTGAAGGGGGGGATAGTTACTTAAAGGAAACTATCCGAGTTGAGTATGAGTGGAAACCTCCTCAATGTACTGTTTGTCACTGCTTTGGTCATGCTAATAATTTATGCCCCAAACGAGTAATTGAGGAGAGTGTTATTCATTCCACTAGGGATAAGCAGGTTCCGATTAAGGAGGCTCGGGACGAAGGTTTTACGGAGGTTAAAGGTCGTAACAGGAAGATGGGAGCTGACCCTAAAGCATTTGTTGGGCTTAGATTGAATAAGCCTAATTCTAAGGTAATTTGGCAGCAAAAGAAAGGGGGGAAGTCTTCTAAGGCGGCTGGGTCAAAGCAAGGGATGAATGTGGCTAATTCATTTGGGGTTTTAAACATTGATGGTGATGATATTGGTCAGGAAAGGCCTCAGTCTCAGGTGAATGCTCAGGGAAATATGGGAAAATCTATTCCTAGTAGTTCGATCTCGTTGGTTGCAGAGGGTAACAAGGATAAGGAGGTAAGTAGGTCTCAGGAGCTACACAGGAATTGCTTCAATCCGTCTGATGATTCTGATGATGAATATGATGGGTATGATGGGTATGACGATATTGCTGATCATCTTCAGAGTTCTAAGAAGGATCGTGATTACAAGCCTCAAGCGAAGACTAAAAAGTAGCTATAGTTAGATAGTCTAGTTTTTGTATTCGTGGTAGTCTATAAGGGAGGCATGTCTTTCTTATATAGGGTGTGTTTTTTGTTCTAGCTCTTTTGCTGGTTGTTGCCCATATAATGGGTTGAGGTATAGGACTTCACCTATACCCTTTGTACTTCATAGCTTTTTTTGGTTATATAATTTACCGGGGTAGCATTCCCTTTTACCAAAAAAAAAAAAACCGTGGTTCTAGCTCGTACTGGATGAAATCTAGGTTTTATAAGGAAATGAGGGTTTTAATGGGTATAATGTGGTTTGGATTGTTGATTTCGGTAATTATAAAGTGTTTTAGGGTAGTGTGGGAGTATGGACTAGAAATTGTAATTTATGGTAGAAAATTAGGGTTTAAAAGTACCTATGGGTTTTTAGAATTAGGGTTTTGATTTTAAAAGGGTATTTTTTTGTTTGATTGAGTTTTTTATGGATGAAATGGCTTCTAATATCCTTCTTCAGACATTCTTAACGCTATTTTGACCTACGGGATTATGAAACATGAATATCACCCACCTAAACCGTGATTCTAACTCGTACCGGATGAAATATAGGTTTTATAAGGAAATGAGGGTTTTAATGGGTATAACGTGGTTTGGATTGTTGATTTAGGTAATTATGAAGTATATTAGGGTGGTATGGGAGTATGGACTAGAAATGGTAATTTATGGTAAGGTTTTTAGAAAATTAGGGTTTAAAGTACCTATGGGTTTTTAGAATTAGGGTTTTGATTTTAAAAGGGTATTTTTTGTTTGATTGAGTTTTTTATGGATGAAATGGCTTCTAATATCCTTCTTCAGACATTCTTAACGCTATTTTGACCTACGGGATTATGAAACATGAATATCACCCACCTAAACCGTGATTCTAACTCGTACCGGATGAAATCTAGGTTTTATAAGGAAATGAGGGTTTTAATGGGTATAACGTGGTTTGGATTGTTGATTTCGGTAATTATAAGTTTATTAGGGTGGTGTGGGAGTATGGACTAGAAATTGTAATGTATGGTAAGGTTTTTAGAAAATTAGGGTTTAAAAGTACCTATGGGTTTTTAGAATTAGGGTTTTGATTTTAAAAGGGTATTTTTTGTTTGATTGAGTTTTTTATGGATGAAATGGCTTCTAATATCCTTCTTCAGACATTCTTCACGCTATTTTGACCTACGGGATTATGAAACATGAATATCACCCACCTAAACCGTGATTCTAACTCGTACCGGATGAAATCTAGGTTTTATAAGGAAATGAGGGTTTTAATGGGTATAACGTGGTTTGGATTGTTGATTTCGGTAATTATAAAGTTTATTAGGGTAGTGTGGGAGTATGGACTAGAAATTGTAATGTATGGTAAGGTTTTTAGAAAATTAGGGTTTAAAAGTACCTATGGGTTTTTAGAATTAGGGTTTTGATTTTAAAAGGGTATTTTTTGTTTGATTGAGTTTTTCATGGATGAAATGGCTTCTAATATCCTTCTTCGGACATTCTTAATGCTATTGTGACCTACGGGATTATGAAACATTAATATCACCCACCTAAACCGTGATTCTAACTCGTACCGGATGAAATCTAGGTTTTATAAGGAAATGAGGGTTTTAATGGGTATAACGTGGTTTGGATTGTTGATTTCGGTAATTATAAAGTTTATTAGGGTTGTGTGGGAGTATGGACTAGAAATTGTAATGTATGGTAAGGTTTTTAGAAAATTAGGGTTTAAAGTACCTATGGGTTTTTAGAATTAGGGTTTTGATTTTAAAAGGGTATTTTTTGTTTGATTGAGTTTTTATGGATGAAATGGCTTCTAATATCCTTCTTCAGACATTCTTCACGCTATTTTGACCTACGGGATTATGAAACATGAATATCACCCACCTAAACCGTGAATCTAACTCGTACCGGATGAAATATAGGTTTTATAAGGAAATGAGGGTTTTAATGGGTATAGCGTGGTTTGGATTGTTGATTTAGGTAATTATGAAGTATATTAGGGTGGTATGGGAGTATGGACTAGAAATGGTAATTTATGGTAAGGTTTTTAGAAAATTAGGGTTTTAAAGTACCTATGGGTTTTTAGAAATTAGGGTTTTGATTTTAAAAGGTTATTTTTTGTTTGATTGAGTTTTTTATGGATGAAATGGCTTCTAATATCCTTCTTCAGACATTCTTCACGCTATTTTGACCTACGGGATGACGAAACATGAATATCACCCACCTAAACCGTGGTTCTAGCTCGTACCTGGATGAAATCTAGGTTTTATAAGGAAATGAGGGTTTTAATGGGTATAATGTGGTTTGGATTGTTGATTTCGGTAATTATAAAGTTTATTAGGGTAGTGTGGGAGTATGGACTAGAAATTGTAATTTATGGTAAAGTTTTTAGAAAATTAGGGTTTTGATTTTAAAAGGGTATTTTTTTTTGGTTGAGTTTTTTATGGATGAAATGGCTTCTAATATCCTTCTTCAGACATTCTTCACGCTATTTTGACCTACGGGATTATGAAACATGAATATCACCCACCTAAACCGTGATTCTAACTCGTACCGGAAGAAATCTTGGTTTTATAAGGAAATTAGGGTATTAATGGGTATAACGTGGTTTGGATTGTAAATTTAGGTAATTATGAAGTATATTAGGGTGGTATGGGAGTATGGACTAGAAATGGTAATTTATGGTAAGGTTTTTAAGAAAATTAGGGTTTTAAAGTACCTATGGGTTTTTAAAATTAGGGTTTTGATTTTATAAGGTTATTTTTTGTAGGTGCATTTTGTTAGTTACTAGATTCATATATAATTACACGTTTATTCTAATATCAGTCTTTGTATTGTTTGGATATTAATATTGATTATTTGATTAATTATATGCTTGAACGTTTATGTTATTCTGAATTAATCAAATATACGTTTTGTGATGTTTATATAATATCCAGTTTACATTCGCACGGATGAGGATGCATCCGTGCGCATGAGAGTTCCATTCGCACGGTTAAGTTAATTAAACAAAGTGTTTATTAAAATGTTACATCCGTACGGACGAGATTATATCCGCACGGATAGGAAGTAATGGCTTGTTCATTCGTACGGATGAGATCACATCCGTACGGATAAATATCTGGGCCTATATATACCCAACGTGTTTCTGCATTGCGGGTAAGTTTTGCTAGGGTTTTATGTGCGTGTTGAACTGCTGCTGCCGTGTTTCTTAGAGTTCCAAATCGATTATAACATATAATCAATCATCCGAATAGTCTTCCTTAGGTCTAATCTTATCAATAATCATTGGTTTGATTTCGTTTCCGAAGGTTAAATATTCGCTAGATAATCGATAGCTTATTTCCGCTAGGTTATTGATATAACGTTGACGTCTTAAGATCCATACACCCCAACAAAGTGGTATCAGAGCGTTGGTTGTAGAAATCAACGTTCTTCTAGCGTTTTCTTTAAGATTTTTCGTTTTGATTGAAACCTAAGTTTGGAATTTTACGTTTAAAAAGTTGTTTTTGTTGTTTAAAAACGTTTCTGGGTTACTTTGTTTAAGATCTGGGCAGATAGGAAGCGTTTTGGTCTAGAAAATCGAGTTGTAGATCGAGTTTTTAGAAAAACCCTAAAGTTTCAGCGGCGCATACGGATCAAGTTCTTGAAAAGTCTCATCCGCACGAATAGGCATTCATCCGTGCGGATCTAGGTTTTTGCTTCAAAAGTTTAACTTTTAGTTCATCCGTACGTATAGATTTTCATCCGTACGTATAGGTTTTTCATCCGTACGTATCAGTTTGTTCATCCGTGCGAATAACTCATTCGTATAGATTTTAGGTTATCTTTCTCGTTCGTACGTATCACTTTCATTCGTACGTATCAGTCAGTTCATCCGTACGTATCAAAGCAGTTCATCCGCACGAATCAGTTTAAAATTAAAATTTTCACATTTTAAAATGGAATACGCTATGGCAAGTACTAATTCTAAAATGTCGGAAATGTTAATCAATGATGCTGAAACAGGAAGTATAAACAAGGTCCCAAAATTAATTTCAATGGACGACTACCCACATTGGAAACCTCGGTTCGAAATTCATATCCAAGGACTGGACTCAAAAATGTGGGATATGATTAAAATGGGATATACTGAACCAACTGGCGAAGATGGAGAGCTCATTCCCATTCACAGATATACCGAGGAACAAAGGAAAGGTTATGATATTGAGAAAAAGGCGTACTCTTACTTATGTCAGGCTATTCCTAGATCCGTGTTTCATCAGTACAAGACATACAAGTTATCGAAACAATTGTGGGATGCTTTTGAATTAGACTATGAGGGAAACAACAAATTGAAGACTATGAAGGGAAGAGCATTGAAAAAGGAGTTTGACAATTTTACTTGCTTACATGGCGAATCACTGTTTGACCTTACCAGACGTTTTCAACATCTGATAAGTGAGATGCACGGATATTCAGTGGTTACTACTGGTCCAGAAAGAGTAGAATGTTTTGCTGATGCTTTACCAGAAAGCTGGAATGGGTATATTGAGATGTTGAAGGAAAGCGGTTATCTTGCTCGTACAACTTTAAATGATTTATTTATTAAGCTGAGAGAAAAGGAGCAGGATGACAAGTTTCGTGCTCAGAGAAAGGGACACACTCAAGATCCCTCGTTATACTACGCTGATCCCACTCCAGCCACTCCTACTCATGCTCCATTGAAGACAGCTTTTTCTGCTAACACCTCGAGTAATACGCAAAAGTCAAATACAGGAAATTCTGGTTTTTCAAGCTCAAGCCATGGCACCCCTGTTCAAAAGTCTCAAACTCAAGCTACTTCAGAATCAGTTTCTACAAGTTTGAAGATCGAGCACTTTCATAAAGGAAATGTGGATAGTGTAAACGAAGATATGGCTATGTTGACTACCTTAGTAGCTTCCTATGATAACTTGTTGCAGGGTAAAATTGGAAATATAAACTTAACTGGTGAAGATTATGAGCAGATTGATCGTGATGAGATGGAAAGAGTCGACATTATGTGGGGTTTCGCTAATCTTGTTAGGAGGGCAAAAGAGTACGTGAAAAGGACTGGTAACACAATCGGCGCCAACAAGGAAACTAAATATGGTTTCGATATGTCTGCCATTACTTGTCACAACTGTGGAGAAAAAGGTCATTTTGCTCGTCAATGTGAGAAGCCAAAACGACAAAGGACTGTTCAGAATCCTTTCAGAGATCAGCAAAATAGGAGTGTGAACAGAAATGCTCCTGAGGTGAACAAGAATACTGCTATGGTGACAACTGGCACAAATATCTCTACTGGTACAGAGAATTCAGATGTTAAGGCTCTGGTTTTTCAATCTGACGAAGGTTTGGACTGGCAATTTCAAATTGATAACAATCAGTCCGATGCTGAAGTCAACATTGTGAAAATATTGGATCTCAACGAAGAAAGTGACGGGGAGGAGTCTATTACATCTGAAGAATCATCTGAGGAATCTTCAGCAGAATCAGAAGCACCAGAGACAAAACGGGAGTTTGCAATGATGGCAGGTACTGCAGAGTCATCTAAGGTACATTCTGAAACTAAAATCACTTCCTGTTCTAGGTGTTTTGTTTTAGACGAACAAGTGAATGAGCTAAGAAAAGAAAATAACAATCTTGTTGAGGAACTTCGTAAAAACAAAATTGTTAAAGGAAATGAAAAACTGTTTTCTGAAAAGAATAAACTCCTGTCAAAACAAGTCAGTGATCTGGAAATAGCGTTGTTAAACAAACAGGACTCCATTAACAAATATTTAAAAGATATTGATGCCCTTAAACGTGAAAATGCTTCTATAAAAATCAGTTTTGAAACTTTAAATCAACAAGTTAGAAGTTATTCCACCGCATCATACCTTTTAGATCATATCTTAAAGGAAAAACGTCCTGAGAATGGGGAAGGGAAATCACGGGTTGACTACAAAGCTTGTCCACCTCCAATTTTTAACAAATTGATTAAGGCCCCAAAGGAGGAAGGGGACATTGAATTCATTGTTCAACAACCAGAACCAGCTGTCCAAACACCTACTGTTAATCACCAAGATAACTCAAATGTTAAAAGTGCTAAAAACGAAAAATTAAAAGAAAAGGTCTTGGTTGAAGGAAATCCACGGGATTGGGTTTCCGACTCAGATGAGGAGGAAAATGGTTCGGGTTTGGGTCGTCAGTTACAGAACATAAATTCGAGTCAACCTAAACAAATTCGAATTTTGAAGAGACCTGAGGTTAAGGGACCAAAATTTGTAAAAGCCGGGGAATCACCAGTGGAGGTTGAGAAAAAGGAAACTGAAAAAGTAAAATTTATACCACCTCACTTGAGAAACACAAACACCAGCCCCCAGAAGCCACCAAATGCTCAACAAAATAATGGCTTCATGCGTCCAAATGCCATGTTCTCCAAACCCCTTACCCATCACCGGAGAATGACGCGAAGTTCTCAAAACATTAATGAATGGAGAACTTGTTTTGATTGTGGGGAGAAAGGCC
Source organism: Senecio squalidus (assembly GCA_910822075.1). NCBI lineage: Eukaryota > Viridiplantae > Streptophyta > Magnoliopsida > Asterales > Asteraceae > Senecio > Senecio squalidus. The sequence goes on along the minus strand of CAJVGC010000529.1, from coordinate 867 downwards.
ATGTTAATTATAATTGTCCAAATTTGAAACAAAGGCCTAGGAACAGTTTTGACCAAAACAAAACGTCTTCTGGAAATCGTTTTTCTAGTCCAAATCAAAATCGATTTTCAAACACTCGGTCATCATTTACTAAACAAAACAGTGAGTTGCTTCCTGCTGGAAAATCCAAACAGCAACCTCCTGTTAAACAA
>CAJVGC010000528.1:1503-20953 GCA_910822075.1 Senecio squalidus | reverse complement strand
ACAAAAGTCGAGTGTAAGGAATGTGGAAAAGGTGAAAATAAGACATTTGGATTGGAAAACATGGAAAATGACTTTCGGTGGTACACTTACGTTGATAAAATTAGTTATTGGGAGTTTGCCCCTATACGTTCTTTTTCTCTTTCGAGCCCCATCCAATGTGATCGATTCTCTTGAAAAAGTGAGGTGTGATTTTTTGGAGCAAGTCACTACACCATTGTGTGTGTGTGTGGGGTGCGGGTATAGGTGCAACAAAACCGGTTTTTATCGGTTTTCGGTTATAAAAAAACCGGTTTTTTTCGGTTTCGGTTTTTTTCGGTTTTTTCGGTTTTGAACCGGTTTTTTAATCGGTTTTTTTTTTTTGGGCTTTTTTCGGATTCTAAATAATACAAACATAAGTTTTATAAAATAATACAATTACAACTAAAAATATTACAAACATAAGTTTAAATAATACAATTACAACTAAAAATAATACAAACATAAGTTTTATAAAATAATACAAACATAATTTTGATAATACAATTACAACTAAAAATATAAAAGACAAACATAAGTTTTATTTCGATCGTGTATTAAGTATATCGAGCTTCGGGATTGCCATCACCCGGATATACTTAACTACTCGTCGTTTACTACTACTACATCTTCTTCGTCTTCCTCCTCTACCTCAAAATCTTCAAATTCACCTTCGTCTAGTTCGGTTTCGGTAGTTGTAGGTGAAATCCCCATTTCGACTTCTTCTAGTTCGATTCCTTCTTCAACGTCTTCTAATAATGGGCCTTCCAATGTTGTTACATTTTGTATCCTTTCGACCCCGTCCAAGTAATCTTTCAAGCATACACAAACTTCCACGACTTGAGGGATTAGTCTTGACCTTCTTTCCGATATTATTCTACCGCTAACGGAAAAGGCCGATTCGGAAGCTACCGTCGTAGCTTGGACGGCTGTCACACCCCGCTAAAGCGGAAACACGGAATGTGAAGAGCCAAGATATCATCACACGAGTTATAAATAAAAACATACGGTTTCAAGTCATTAGGAGTAAAATAAGAGTTTACAGTTTAAAGATAACCAAGTGTTGAAAAGTACATCACGAAACAACATAATAAATTGTTTGATAAAATTCCCAAAAACATAATCAAATAGGTCTTCTCCCGATTCTTGACTTCACATGACATTCCAGACCCATCCAACGATTGCACTTCGTGACTTACATTTGATTTCCTGAAACAAGAGATAAAGTGTCAACTACAATAAAGTAGTGAGTGAGTTACAGTTTTCTAGTCCTCGACTAAAAAGGTTTGAGTTAAGTATATCTATACTTATAAGTTTCTAAAAGTAGAACAATACTTAAAGAATAGTTCGAACCAAAGCAGTTGATTAAAAGATAGTTGCGGAAGTCGTATAACTCTATACGCGCAAGATAAGTAAACTATTGATTGAATCCTTGTATAACGACTACTTGGCATAATATAACTTAAGTGTTCACACTAAACCGAATTACCAACCGTGAGGCCCCTTACCCCGACTACTTACGGGGAGTCATTTTTGATCAAGTAATATGTACTTAAGCTGCCGCCTAAGCAAGGAACGGTTATTTCCTAAGTATCGATGCCCATAATTACTAAACGGCTTAACAAAGCTAATAGTGTGTTACGAAAAATTAGGCACTGATGTTATTTTTAAACTAGTAGTAGTCACTTATGGTTAGTTATATCCCTCAAGGGTCACGATAGTTATACGATCAATCAAAGTTCATACGAGTGCCGAGTATGGCAATAAATAAATTAAATACGGTGCCGAGTGTGGCAAAAGTAATAAATTTATGAGAGATTTGAACTAGCAAGCCAATTAAAAGGGGGCAAGCCAATAAGCCGAATAAGGGTGGCAAACCATTTAGCCGAAAAAGGGTGGCAAACCATTTAGTTTATTTTATGCCAAATGGGCAAATAAAACTGTTTTCGCATACAAGTTCTAGAAAACGTTCAATAAGAGTTCAATAGTAATAAAAGTTCATAGCAGTTCCAAGTTCATTTAGATCTCTTGTTTCCCCCAAAAGTTATTTGAAAACAGTAAAAAAGTGGGGTTGTAACTCACTGTTTGCAAAGATGAGCTAAGCGTGCGAGGAGTAATCGAGACGGACCGGAATCACGGGAATCCTAATGAAATACCAAGGTTTAATGAGTATTAATGTTTATGTGTTTATATGTTAAGTGTCGGGTTTAGGTCTATTGAAAATTGGGCAGCGCTTACGCGCCAAAATCATTAATTCCAATATTTGTACACTTTCCCGCTTAACCAATTCAATGAACACATTTCATATTATTCCCAACACAATGTAATATAAAACTTGCTCATTTAGTTCATTTATATGTGAGTTACTCTCATTACAGGTTATGGTCATAATTCTCAGTTCCGAACATAAGTTTAGATAACACGTTTAAAGTTACGATCCAAGATGGTTTATGTTGGATTAAATTATATTAATTCATGTTATTTAACATACCTGCAGATGATCCGGGCATGTTATTGAATAGATTAGCCATCGATGATTCCCAAATTGAGATGATCGTATTAGGATGGATTAATAGAGAGAAAACACTATGTGTGTTTTAGGGATAAAAGATGTAGGTGTTAATTGACCAACCTTTCTAATGGTTGATAATGGCCCCTTATATACACACTCAAATTAGGAGTGTGTACACCTTAGTCCCTTGGTGTTTAATAAGTGTTTTTTATAAGCTCTCTTTAGTTCCGATCACCTAATGGGAAATCTATAGTGTCGGTAAGGTAAATACGTCCATCGAATATTTACTAGACACAGATTTCAGTTAGCGTCAGTCATCATATCAGTAAGGATAAATGATCAATGAGGGTCACAAATAATATGGGTCCAACATTCTCCCACTTGACCGAGTAGATCATTTATCTATGAGTATTGATAAGTCCGTACGAGATAATACTCATTTTGTTTAAAACTGAAATCATAGTTGATAAGTACAGTCGTAGAGAAGAACATCTACTCAGGACCCCCACTAGTCAAACTATGACTCAAATTCAAAACTGAATAAGCAATGATAGACCAACTAAGACAAATTTTGTTATAATAATGTCCAACACAGTTATGCGCATAAGGTGTAAATAATAGACAAACAAAATCTGAATAATGAGGAAAATTTTCATTAATAAATAATAATGACCAATAAGTACAACAATGCTATTAAATTAAGTCTTTTGTAAGCCCCATATTCGACACGTGTCCTACGAATATATTAGGAGGAAGACCTTTGGTCATCGGATCCGCTAGCATGTCATGTGTACTTATGTACTCAACACAAAGAACATTTTCCTCAACCCGTTCGCGTACAAACAGATACTTTGTGTCGAGATACAGCCCAGCGCCAGTCGAACTGTTACTGTTCGAGAAAGTTACAGCAGCTGAGTTATCACAGTAAAGCTTCAATGGTCTAGAAATTGAGTTGACGAGTTTGAGTCCACTGATCAGGTTCCTTAACAACATCCCATGACAGGTTGCATTATAAACGGCAACATATTCAGCCATCATAGTAGACGTTGTGGTCAGTTTCTGTGTATGACTCCGCCAAGAGATTGGTCCGCCAGCTAACATGAAAATATACCCAGAAGTAGATTTATGGTCTTCTTTGCATTTAGCAAAGTCAGAATCAGAATAACCTACTACTTCCAAGTTGTCACTTCTTCTATAAGTCAATTTGTAGTCTTTGGTCCCTTTCAGATATCGTAGAACCTTTTTAGCCGCTTTCCAGTGTGCTAATCCGGGGTTAGATAAGTAACGCCCCAGCATACCAGCGATGTAAGCGATATCTGGTCGAGTACAGACCTGAGCGTACATAATGCTCCCAACTACAGATGAGTAAGGTATCATCCTCATTTCAGCCTTCTCAGTTTCAGTGCTCGGAGTTTGATGAGGTCCAAATACGTCCCCTTTAACTACCGGAGCCACAGTGGGTGTGCAGTGCTGCATGTTATAGCGTTCTAGAATACGGTCAATATAAGCCCTTTGGGAAAGACCTAGAACACCATTACGTCTGTCTCGATTTATTTCGATACCTAAAACATAAGAGGCATCACCGAGATCTTTCATGTCGAAATTATGCGAAAGCATCCGCTTCGACTCATGTAGCAAATCCAAGTTGTTACTTGCAAGTAGGATATCATCCACATACAAAACAAGGATAATAAAGTTACTCCCACTGATCTTGAGATAGGTGCATTGATCCACTTGATTCTTTAGGAAGCCATCAGATTTTACGACTTCATCAAATTTAAGGTACCATTGTCGTGATGCTTGTTTCAACCCATATATCGATTTATTTAACTTGCAGACCATGTGCTCTTTACCTTCTGGAATAAATCCTTCAGGTTGCCGCATGTATACGTCTTCTTGCAAGTCACCATTTAGGAAAGCGGTCTTGACATCCATCTGATGTAACTCTAAATCATAATGAGCTACGAGTGCCATGACGATCCTTAGGGAATCTTTACGAGAGACAGGGGAAAAGGTCTCTTGATAATCAATTCCTTCCTTTTGAGTAAAGCCTTTTGCAACCAGTCTGGCCTTATAGCGTTCGACGTTTCCATTCGGGTCTAATTTGGTTTTGAACACCCATTTACATCCAATTACTTTGGATCCTTTAGTGAGTGGAACCAATACCCAAACGCCATTACGCTCCATGGATTTGAGCTCTTCAATCATGGCTTCAATCCATTTAGCGGCCTGATCACTATTCATAGCTTCTCGGTAAGAGGTTGGATCAGTAAGTTTCCCAATGTTTTCGACTTCAGCCAGATAAGTTTCGAAATCATCAAAATTAGTGTTTCTGCGAGCCCTTGATGATCTCCTGAGCTGAATTACGGGTTCTTCATGAGCAAGCGGTTCTTCGGCGTTTAGATTAGGAGGCATAGGAGGTTCAACCGGTTCATTAGGAGATCCAGGTATATCGGGAGCAGCGTTGGGTACAAGAGGAGTTATCGGAGGAATCATAATAACCGACGAGTGGTTTCCCCCCGCTTCTTGTACTTCTTGCAAATCTAAATCAGGATTTGTCGTGCTCCCACTGATCTCTGAATTTTCGAGGAAAGTGGCATGTTGCGTATCTATGATGCGGGTAGAGTGAGAAGGACAGTAAAACCGATAACCTTTTGAGTTCTCGGGATAACCAATAAAGAAACATGTAAGGGTTTTAGAATCCAGTTTCTTTAAGTTAGGGTTATAGACTTTTGCTTCGGCAGGACAGCCCCATACTTTCATATATTTTAGACTCGGTTTCCTACCTGTCCAGATCTCATAAGGAGTTTTAGGGACAGATTTTGATGGAACCCTATTGAGTATATGAACAGCTGTTTTTAAGGCCTCAGTCCAAAGAAACTTGGGTAGGTTAGTGTTGGCGAGCATACTTCTCACCATGTCCATTAAAGTTCGGTTTCTCCTTTCAGCAACACCATTCTGTTGAGGAGAACCTGGCATGGTGTATTGGTTAATTATGCCCTGTTCCTTGCAAAAATTATAGAAAGGACCAGGAGCTTGACCAATATCAGTATGTTTACCGTAATACTCACCTCCCCTATCTGATCGGACAACTTTTATCTTATGATCAAGTTGGTTTTCAACCAAAGTTTTATAATCGACAAAAGTTTGTAAGGATTCAGATTTTTCTTTAATCAGATAAAGGTGCATATAACGTGAATAATCGTCAATGAATGTAATAAATGATGTATGTCCTGTTATTGATGCGGGATAGGGGCCACTAATATCAGTATGAATTATTTCCAACAAGTTGGAACATCTGGTGGCTCCTTTCTTATTCCCTTTAGCCATTTTGCCTTTAAGGCATTGAATACATGTTTCAAAATCACTAAAATCAAGAGAGTAAGATTCCTTCTTTTACGAGTCGTGTCATGCGATCTCGTGAGATGTGGCCGAGACGTTTATGCCACAATGTGGAGGAATTCTCTGCTTGTTTAGGTGATTTTGTCTTTGTTTTAGTTATGTCATCAGTATTAAGAGACAACAAAGACTGTGAGAAATTATGATCTAGTTCTAATTTATACAGTAATCCATCCAAAAAACCACAACCAAACAATTCATTATTAAGAGTAAAAGTGATCTTGCCACAACCATGAGTAATTACATAACCTTCAAGATCAAGTCTAGATATAGATACAAGGTTCCGAGTAATTCTCGGTACATATAAGGTATCTATTAATCTAATACACTTTCCGGTATTCATATGTAAATTTAAGGTCCCCATGGCTTCGACATCTAAGAGATCACCATTTCCAACTCTAAGCTTTCTTTGGTCCTTTTGTAGCTTCTGGATTGTAAGGAATCCCTGTAATGAATTTGTCACATGGACCATAGAACCAGAGTCACCCCACCATGTATTAAATGGAACATCAGTAGTAAAGGAATCAAATATTACGTAAAGAATGTTACCTTTCTTAGCTAGCCATTCCTTGAATTTAGAGCAATCTTTCTGTCCGTGCCCTTTGGAGCGACAGAACTTGCAGTTATTATTGCTTGTCGAGGATTTAGGGCCAGAGGTAGAAGCACCATGATTTTGGACTTTGTTTTCAGTCTTGTTACTGAAGTTACCTTTCCTCTTCTTGAAGTTTGAAGTGGTAGTAAGGTGAACAGCAGCTTCAGGTTGAATGTGCTTAAGACGATCTTCCTCTTGAACGCACATAGCAATCAGTTCACTTATCGACCATTTATCTTTCATAGTGTCGAACCGAGCAGGCAAGGAAGTCATTATGAAATGAACAAGAAAGCCATCTGAGACTTCCATTTCCAAATTCTTAAGCTTATGAGACATATCAACCATCTTCATTATGTGTTCACGGACACCATTAGAACCTTCATACTTAAGGGTTAGCATCTGTAGCATTAAACTACTCGCAGTTGCCTTAGACGATCCCTTAAAGTGATCCTCAACAGATTTGAGGTAAGTTTTCACTTTGTCGTTATCAGGGATAGCTCCTCGGATGCTGGGATGAATTGAGTTCTTGACCATCATTAGGGACAACCGATTCGCCCTTTCCCACTTATCAAAGTCCGCTTTCTGAGTCACAGTAGATTCAGCAGTAATAGCGGCGGGTTCATCATGGCGAATAGCATAGTCCATGTCGAGGAATCCCAGAGTTAAGTAAAGTTGATCCTTCTAAGTAGCGAAATTAGCACCAGTAAGTGCCTCAATGCCGAAGTTTGGTACTGTAGTGGAGAATAAGGAGGATTTAAGATTATGATACGAATATTAGAAGATTTTATAGTGACAGAGTTAGCTATATAAGGCAGACTAAGTAATGTCCCTTAAAGTAATAGAACTAGAGTAATGTCTAAAATAAGTAGACCTAATAGTAATGTTCCTGAGACTAAGACCATATAAGTAATGAAGCTAGTGATAGGTAAGCCTATTAAAAAACACCAAAATAATAAGCTAAAGTAAGGCTCTACTTAGATGTTACATCACCTTTGGGCAGAAATAACTAATATCTAAGTAAAATTATGAGCATAAGGTTTATGCAACACTATGTTTGTCTTTTGACCTTTGGGCAACAAAATAGAACATCGTGTTTTAAGGCATAATAAGAATCCTTTCAAGCACACAAGTATATTAAATCACCTTTGGGCAGAATTAATATCCTACGTGTTTATTATGCTAAAGGAAAAATGCAATCATAGGAATCACCTTTGACCTTTGGGCAACAAAAGATGAAAACATGAATATTAGTGCATAAGTATAATAAGGTCACATATAAATAAGGTGAATAAATAAGGTGACCACGACAAATAAGGCAGGGGTCAAGGGGGCTGCGCCCCCTTGCGGGGTTAAGGGGCAGCGCCCCTTACGGGGTCAAGGGGCTGAGCCCCTTGCTGGGATCCCGCTTAGGGTCTGTAGTCATCCGTACGGATGAGATAAATAAGGCAACCAGTAAGACTTTAAAAACGACCAAATTAGGGTCTGTAGTCATCCGTACGGATGAGATTATATTCGTACGGATGAGTATTGATTCGTATGGATGTAAGTCCAGGTTCGTGCGGATGTAAGCCTAGGTTCGTACGGATGTAAGGTTTAAGTTCGTACGAATGTAAGCCTAGGTTCGCACGTATTAGCCCAGATTCGTACGGATCAACAGTTACGTTCGTGCGTATGAACAAATCAGATTCGTACTAATGAACAAGTCAGGTTCGTACAAATAGGGCTTCATCCGTACGAACGAACAAATCAGGTTCGTACGAATGAGCCGATCAGGTTCGTACTAATGAACAAGTCAGGTTCGTACGAATAGGGCTTCATCCGTACGAACGAACAAATCAGGTTCGTACGAATGAGCCTTCATTCGCACGAACGAAGTTCGTCGAAATTAGGGTTGCTGTCCAGCCGCCACCAGTCCAAAAAATCCCATTTTTCACCCAAAAAATTAATTCCGCCGGCCAAATAACTTGCATAATCAATAATAGCAATAGCCAAGCGATAAATAAACATGAACCAATGGATAATCACGAGCCATTGGCTCTGATACCACATGTTGGATTAAATTATATTGATTCATGTTATTTAACATACCTGCAGATGATCCGGGCATGTTATTGAATAGATTAGCCATCGATGATTCCCAAATTGAGATGATCGTATTAGGATGGATTAATAGAGAGAAAACACTATGTGTGTTTTAGGGATAAAAGATGTAGGTGTTAATTGACCAACCTTTCTAATGGTTGATAATGGCCCCTTATATACACACTCAAATTAGGAGTGTGTACACCTTAGTCCCTTGGTGTTTAATAAGTGTTTTTTATAAGCTCTCTTTAGTTCCGATCACCTAATGGGAAATCTATAGTGTCGGTAAGGTAAATACGTCCATCGAATATTTACTAGACACAGATTTCAGTTAGCGTCAGTCATCATATCAGTAAGGATAAATGATCAATGAGGGTCACAAATAATATGGGTCCAACAGTTTAAACTTAGCAATTTGTGCAGTCTGTCAGCAGCATGACCGCGCCGCGGTCACGACCGCGTCGCGGTCACATGACCGCCCCGCGGTCACATGACAACAGTTTTGACCAAGACTCGTTTTTGAAGAAATTTGATGTTTTTAAGTTGGATCTTGACATGCAACCAGATATAAACTTAGATAATTGATGTCTTATAGTTTATTTAGTGTTTTTAACCACAAATTTAAGGATCTAACCATGCAATTTGTAAAAACCCGTTTTTGTTCATAAATGACCCAAAATCTCCATACAAATTCATTTTTAGGTGTTAGATGATACATGCAATGAGTATATGTTGTAAAGACAGAAGATTAAAAGGATTTTTACCGAGTATAATGTGGTTTGAAGATGTTTGAAGAGAATCCTTGGAGATTTTGACCCAAAAACTTTGATAATGCACTTTTTAACCCAAAGGAATGTTACCCCCTTTCTTCCTCCTTACTTGATGGACGATTTGTGTGTGATTATGTGATTAAAATTATTGAGTTTGTGTTGTGGGATCTCTGTAAATGTAGAGAGATGGAGTGGTTTGTGTTCTTGAGTTTGTAGCAAGGAGAGAGAGAGAGTAGCAAGAGTGTTTGTTTGTGTGTATGTGTGTTTGTGTCATGTTTATGAAGTGTTTTAAAGTCAAGGACTAACATCACTGGACTTTTTAAGGGCCTTGGGTCGGGACTTACACATTGGGCTCAAGTCTAGACCCATTTGATTAAGGTTGAGTTTAAAAGAAAAGTGGCTGTCTGCACACTCCACCGCGGCGCGGTGGCCTGACCGCGGCGCGGCCGGAGTGGCAGGTTTGCCTTTTTCGTTTTTCGTTCGTTCCGTTGTTAAGCGTTTCGTTTGTTAAAAGTTTCCGTTCATTTAAAATAGGAACTTAGACAAGTTCACTAAGTATTTACTTGGTATAGGATTCATTTATGTGATTCCGAGTTCGATTCTACACACTCGAGTTACGAGACAAGTAATAACAAGATTAAATTAAGTTGAGTCAAAGATAGAGAATGCGGTTTTCACCTGAAATAATACGGTTGTCACAACGGCTAATAAATCTCGAGCCATAGCGCCTAAAATGGGAAATTGTATTTCTCTTTCTTTCCACCAAGCCAAAATGTCAAAACTAACAAATCCATCAATACCAAGAGTGGTAAAGACATCTGTAGCCTTATATTGTCCCAATTCACTTGTTGGAGCGGATGTTCTTTGATGTTTTATAGAGTCTTGGAGTAAAACATTATAAAGGTTTATATTTAAGTTTTGACTACTAGTTTGACTCGAAGATGATCCTGCTCCCTCCCACATTTGGTTAATAATAGGAACACTTTGTTGATTATATTTATCACAATATATAGCAAATAATGCATCAAAATTATCTTCAAATCTTTTTAGTTCTTCTTCAATAAATTTCGGGTTTGGGTCAAAGTGTAAGCCTAAGTTTTCCAAAATTGATTTCATTAAACTTTGTACCCCGCCAACATTTAAACAAGGATTTAGTGCGGCGGAACAAGTAAAAACCAATGGCAAGAATTTAAAATATTTTATAAACTTCTTTTTTATAACTCTAACCACTTTTCTAAACATAACATATTCGGACATTTCAAATTCTTTTAATTTTTCGGTCATAATCCAAATTTGGTTTAGAACTAAAGGGCTAGTTGGGTAATATACACCCGATAAGATAGTCGTAGCCTCTTTAAAAACTAATAAAAACAAAGTCATTTCTTTTAGTCGATCCCATTCATATTCGTAAATAGGTACGGACTTATTTTTTTCAACTAAAAGGTCATTGAAAGCATTTAAAGTATCACGTTGTGGTAATATATTTTCAAACATAGTATGGGTAGAATTCCACCTAGTATTATTATCATAGCAAGGTCCTAGGGGAATTTCATTACATTGTTTACGAAAATAATTAGCTTGTCGTTCGTTACTTGAACTATATATAGTTACTAATAATTTTCTAAATTTTTGACGTAAACCATCACATATTAATAATGCACTTTGCACGGACAAATTTATAACATAAGCAACACAACGAGAATGAAAAAAAGCGCCATCTAAAATTGGTTTTATACGTAATTTAAGAAAATTCATCGCTTTAGTATTATTTGACGCATTATCTAGTGAAATTGTAAAACTTTATCGTCTAAACTATATTCAACTAGTGTGTCATGTAATATTTTTCTCAAATTATTTCCCGTATGTGGATAACCAAACAATTTAAAAGCAATTGTACGTTTCATTAATAACCAAGATTTAAGATCTTGGTCATCATGAAACCAATGGGCCGTTACGGCTAAATATTAATTTGCCGTACCATGTGGTGCGGTCCAAACATCACAAGTAATATTTACCCCATGTTTATAGTTTCGAAAACCCTTAATTATGTCATTTTTAGATTTTTCCCAATATTTAAACGCATCATTTCTAAGGGTAGTACGACTTACTTGTGTGTATCGCAGTTGTAGCCTTTGTTTGATAATTTTCGTAAGTCGTTCGTTGTCGAAGTGGTTGAATGGAAACCCCTCTTGAATGACAAACTTCGTAAATGCTTCTCGAACCGCATCATTATTGTATATAAATACGCTCCCATCATTACCAAGTTCCGATTGTGAACCTTCTAGAACCACTTTACAAGTCCCGTTTTTGTGAGTTTTTAGTGTTGAGTTTGAATTAGAGCCTAAAACCTTCCCACACTTCTTGCAACGAGCTCTTTCATTCCCGTCTTTATTGATGCACAAATCGAAAAAAACCCAAACTTCCTTGTTACGAGTAGTTGGTACGATTTTCGCTATATCGTCGTTAGTGTAAACTTTGATGTTTCGAACATTGCTACTAGCGGAAGCGGAAGCTTGTTGTGATTGTGAGGATTCCATTTTTAAGAGAAGAATGAGAGAAAAATAGTGTATTTTTTGTGTTTTTGGAAGAAAAAAGTAGAATATATATAGTTTTTTTGTAAGTTTTATGTGATTTTTGTGAGTTTTGGATGATTTAGAGAGATGAAGAATTGAGATTTTAGTGTGTTTTGAACATAATCTAGTAGAGGTATATATAGGCAATAAAAAAAACTCAAAAAACTCAAAAAAAACTCAAAAATCCCGCTCCTAACGGACATATAACGGTCACTGACGGATTTCTAACGGTCACTGACGAAAAGTAACGGAGTCTGACGGAATCTAACGGAGTCTGACGAAAAGTAACGGAATATGATGAAAAGTAACGGAGTCTGACGGAATCTAACGGAACTGTTAACGGTCATCTTCTCCAACCGGTTTTAACCGGTTTTCATGTCCAACCGGTTTTAACCGGAGTTTTAACCGGTATTTAACCGGTCTTCGCCCAAACATCAAACCGGTCTAACCGATTCGATTATACCCTAACCGGTTTCGGTTTTCCGGTGACCGGTTTCTGCCATAACCGGTTTCGGTTTTCCGACGACCTTTGAAAAAAACCGGTGACCGGTTTGCACCTCTAGGTGTGGGGGTTTTAAATTTTGGGAGTCTCAAACATAAAAAATCTTGGTCTTAAATTTTTCGGAATCACTTAGTAGAAGATTTAGAAACGGGGAATGTATTTGGTATTGGGTAGATGTTTGTGATGGACGAAATACTACATTAACATTCAAAGTTAACTAATCTTATTTTGACCGACGACTCTAACGAGTATATCACTAAGATTTAGACTCTTCGAGTATGATTAAATCATATTGGTTAATGTTTGTATTTAATCTCCTAACACTTTAATAGTTATCCTACTTATAATCATTTAATAACCATCAGGCATAGCCTGGTGGCCACCAGCATCCGTAAAAACCTTGGGCCCACCCTTGTGCTGAAATATGCAGGTCTCGTGTTCGAGTCCAAGCAAGGTGATGGGTACCATTGTTAGGATATTTACCGGGGAATGCTTCCTTTGCTGGGTAGGGGGTCCGGTCACAAAGTGGCCCGTGTCAATGGTATACGCCTTTACCATTTTACTTATAATCATTTAAGTTTAGGTCATCTAATTTTATAAACCCTAACAATTATTTGGTTTGTTGGCCATGAGCTAAGTTCAAGTGGGTATGTACCACTTAGATTACTAGACATTCACGTTTAAGTTTTATTTAAAGACTGATGTGTATTTTATAACATAAAATTGTTTAAAGTTTAGAAAAGGATTTTTACCAACGTATATCAACACACAATACAGGCAGTGTACCTGATCGTACGATAATATAGAATCAGTAAGTCCGGATCGAACTCAGGGAACATGTATTTATATTCGTTATCTCAAATTATATAATTAAACTAATTAAAACAAGTAAATATGGGGGACGTTTTAGTTCTGAGAGAACATAATTCAGAAAACAAATAACTAAATTAAATAGCAATTTAATTAACTAAGTGGATTGCGGATGAAAAACTGTTTCGAAAAGTCTTTGAGAATTAATCAGATATTAAAAGCAACGATTACTTGGAATTACGTTTCACCTGGATCATGATTAACAAGAATATGTTTGATTGATTTAACAGTGATTTCTATGATAACTAGATTTCCCGCTAGAGTTATCTAATCCTACAATTTTAGAGAAAGATCATACGACTGTTCGTACATCAAGAGCTATCTTAGATTTATCCACTCTAAATTGTGCATTAAGTTCACTATTATTTACAATTTAATCTGTCGACTACGAATTAACGAAAGTCTCAATTATTCAGATTCGATATAATTGTCATGTTCATTCAATTCATTAAATTACTAATCTCTTAGCCTATCTCAATTAAGTATCAAGCTACAGTTATCTAATAAATCATATTTTTGTAAATAACCGATAAATTTATAAGAACGCTAGTTATGTTATAGATCTATCAATCACGCTAAGTAGTAAATTTAATAACTTTGAATAAACATGGATCGCGATTAAACGTAAATAATAAAGGAAAAATCAATGACTTCAAACATAAACTTGATTAAAACATAGATCCAGGTTCAACAATCCAAGCAATCGCTTAAAGAGTTTAGCTCATGTTGGATTGTAAGCAAATAACAGAATAAATCTTAAAACAAAACATTGTATCAAGAAAATAATGCATAAAAGTTTAAACCAAACAATTGCTAACTTCAAAGTTGGTTAAAAGAGATTAACCAAAAGCTTCCAAGTGATCAATGGCTTCTAGGACTCTCCTTGCAGCTTTCCAGGATGGATGCAGGTTGAGAATAATGAATAAGGTGTCTAAAACTCGAACCCTAGAAGCCCATTATATAGATTCTGGATACGCCATTTTAGCCGTCGGCAGGCTGAATTCAGCCGGCGGCTGGAACACGCGGGCTAAAAAGTTGCTTCCGCGGCACGTTTTGAACAAAATGTGGAAATTTAATTTAGCCGCCGGCTGTTTTCAAACTTTCATTTTCTTGCTCGTTTGTCTCCGTTTCAAGCTGGTTTCAGCTCCTTTTCGCTCCATGATCCAAATATAACTCTAATATGCAATTCTCACTAAAAATACACCAAATCATAACAAAAGTTGCAGAAAACGAGCTTAAATATGATAAATGTGGCTACAAAATATAGATTATTTCAGGCACATCAAATTCCCCACACTTGAATCTTACTTGTCCTCAAGTAAACTGTTAGATTTAGAACAAAACAAACATCTTCAATAAAAATAAAATACCCAACGAATCGAGTAAATTACAAAAAATTTATTTACGAAAATGAATTTAATAATTACCAAGCCAAAATTTAAATGCATAACTAAACATCTCACGATTTGGGAAGTATAAAACTCAATCACTCAAAAAGCTAATCTAAGTGTAATATATATGTGAAAACGCTCAAAGCTCAGTCATGACAAGTATTCTATCATAGGCTTGATAATGATACGCTTCTCCACCAATAGAGTCTAAGTAACTAGTTCAGAGGGCTTATGGTCATATCAATGGGTGATGGGTAAAATAATGGAAAATAGGATGAAAGTGAATTAATATGAACGATATGAAACAATCAACTTCCAATTAGTCTACAAATCCAAATATTTTAGCCAAAAATCATATTACTTTCAAAACTCGATTGATTATCCCTAATGGCTCACTCTGATGAAACTTCTAAGACCAAACTTCGTCTTAATTCTTCAACGCTTCAATTGAGAATTTTTATTTCTCGCAAATTTCGTCAAATAACTTCAACAATTATTGGCTACCTAGTACGGGCTTTAATAAATATATTTTTTTTCTGTTTTTTTTTTTTTTTTTTTATATATATATATTAAAGACACCGCTCAAAAGGTCCATCAAAATCCTGAATAATTCTTAACTTATATCCACCTGTAACTTCTTTCGTGAACTTAAGTAAATTAAACAACTCCACGCCATCATATATAACTTTCCGTCTAATAATCAATCAAGTTAAGAAAGAGGAAAATTTTCAACAAAAATATTTGGATTAAACGACTTAGACATTAGGCTCAATTTATGGAATATATATCTGGAAAGGTGATAAAAGAAAAAGGTTTGGCGCAAATATGGTATCTAAACGTCAAAAACACTAAAAACGAGTCCTCGGTAGGTAGTGTGAGTCAAATAACCAGTGTAGTTACCGACTATAAGAAACGAATAGGCCAATCAACGGTTTAACAATCCTAATTCTTTTGCCTCTTTCCTAGTTACTAATAAGTAAACTTATGCTCATTCATAGCCTCGAAGCGTATACAGTGTCAAGTTCTAAAGTCTACAAGTCACCGGCACACTCATAACAAATGAAGATAAAAACATATAAAATGTATGCTATAATGGCTCAAATCCTCACAAAAACTGTAATGGGTAGGTGTGCCTAGTTATGCAACTAGTTAAAACTAATTACGAAAAATATGTCAAAATTTTTAAATTTTCACACAAATTGTTCCTAAGGACAAATAGATTCTATCCTAACCCCTTCCCCACACTTAAACAATACAATGTCCTCATTGTAAAAAAAATTCAGCGAATAAGTGGAAAAAGAAAAAGAGAAAGGAAAGAACTCCCCCATTTATATATGTCGTATGCTGTGAAAGGAAATAGCAGTGGAAAGAATGTTTGGCTGTAAAAGCTTAACATCCTCAAAAAATCTGCATAGCTTCCTTTGAAAATTCGGATTTTCGGCATTACTTCCACTAAAATGGTTGATATTCTAAAATGGGAAACACATGCACACATATTAAGTACCACAATTAAATAATCAAAAGAAATACATAATCCAAATACAAAAATCCCAAATAATAATCCATACGAAATAAATAAAAATGGAAATAGTCTTAAAAACACAAATATAACACCACATCATCACATATCGGGCCACTGCCCCTGTCTGCTCCAAGCGGCTCTCCGCTCCTCCTCGTCCTGCTGTCTCTGGGCCTCGGTAGGAGGATAGTACTGGTAATGTTGAGTTGACCACAGGTGGTGGCGATCCTCATAGGTGGAGGAAGATGGCTGGTCCTGGTCCATCGGAGTGGTACTGCCAAACGAGTGATAAGATCCGTCATAGGCCTGATAACTAATACCTGCACGCTGATGGTTCCTGCTGTCAAACTCTGATTGCAAGTGCCCAACCTGGTTGCTGACATGGCCGATGGTGGAGTTGAGATCGTAGTAACGATCCTCCATGCGGTCCGCAAATGAATCGAACCGTGCTGACATCTGCCCCATACTAGATGTTAAAGCTGCCATCTGAGCCGAAAAATCGAACTCCTGAACCGGTGGGTTCTCCTCCTGACCTGGTGGTGGAACATCCTCGAAACCTGCTGGATGCTCCTCATCATCCGACTCCTCAACACCATGACTAGAACTCGCTCCATCAACCCGTCTAACTGGAACCCATCTGTAAGTCACAAAACCTCCTGGAGAAACAAACCTGCTCACTAAACCAGATGACTTAAACCAAGCTGCCCCAAAAAGACGCATCCCTGGTGACAAAGTGGTACATGAGTCACATCCTGTCCCCCGGAATGTCAGACGTCTACCAATCGCACTCACAAAGTGACCTCCCCAAATCACACTTCCGGGTCGTGCGCCCTTCAGTATGTTGGTCATCCATCGAGCCAAGACATAGGGGACATTAACGGGCCTCTTCTGAACAATGCATCCTAACCAGAAAAGTTCCTCCTTATGGCATTTTTCAATGCCTGATTTCCGGCCAATGACAAATAAACAGACCATAGCAAAAATGGCCCGAACCTTCGGGTCCCGAATCTGTGTATAGGAGGGGCGTGAGGTGCCTAAATCTCCACTAGCAATGGCGGACCAAATTGCCACGTTTTCACGATAGTCGGGGGTTTTAATCCCCTCAGCCATGAACTCAGCAAAATCTGGGTGTGCAAGATCAGCAGCGTCAAACAACCCAAGTTTCTGCCCAAACTCCGATAATGTCAACTTCCGAAGCTCACCCCCTAGCAAAAACTGTACGGTCTTGTGGGTAGGGTCGGGGTCAGAGTGGTTGAAAGTAAAGGAGCTGTAGAACTCATATGTGGCCTCTATGTAGACCGGCTCGTGGATAGAGAACAACCGCTCCCACGCTCTACAGAGAAATCCCCGATAATTAAACTCCAACATCTCCAAAATCTCAGCAGCTCCTGATGGATAACGGGAATCGTGTGGGAGAACCTCGGCCAAGAAGGTCCAATCAATACCGCTAGGGGCATAGACTGGATATTGCTGCATATTAGTCAGCTTGGTCATGATCTCTTGCCTCTGGTGATTAGCAAGGCCTCCCCTTCCTGCGCCCACTTGTAGGAAAAGGTGTTCGGGGTCGTAAACGGGCATGTGAGGGGGAACTTCTTGTGCCATAGTCTGCATAAACCAAGTTAGAACAACCATATTAGTCATATAAAACAGTTCGAGAAAATAGGAGGTCGCAAAAACAAGCCGAAACAGAAAGCAATAAAATTTCCAGCAGAAAGTTTTAGCCGCCGGCTGGCCAAATTCAGCCGCCGACTAAAATGCCAGGATGGTCTATTCAGTGCTGTTAACTGTTCGAGCTGCTGTTTAAGGACCCTATCAAAAATAACATGCAGATCACGAATTTGCACACAAAAATCTCGCTGAGTCTGTTAAACCAATACCTTAATCTACAATCCAATTCACAACTAAATTCAACAAAGAATTCACTTTTAAGCCTTCATTACACTTACTCTTTCAATTCATTTTCGTCAATTAGAACTTAGGAATTCGACTTTAAAACTCAACATAATCAATAATCAGTAGCAAGGATAAAACCTACTATCAAATTGAATTACTACCAAGTTCCAAATTCCTAGCAAAACCTCAATTTATTTCAACAATCTCTAAACAAAATTAAACCATGGAAATCGAAAATTAAGCACGGCCTAAGCATACAAATCATCTAAGGAATGAATTATAATAATTAATTGTAAATTCAAGCAATAAAATAAACCCCCAATTGTGTTTCATGAAAAATCAAAGAAAAACATAAAGAGGAGTGAATAATCCATACCTTGGTGTTTGAATTAGAGGGTGAAATGATACAAAAGAAGAAAATCGGACGATTTGGTGGAGAGTTTTTTTCTCAGCCGCCGGTCAGAAATAAGTGTGTGTGTGTGTGGATGTGAAAAAACGAGATTATATAATTTTTTTCAAAACATGATGTTTCAGCCGGCGGCTGGAAATTTTTAGCCGCCGGCTGGATTTAGCCGCCGTCCAATTTTCGTTCCAATTGTTTAGCCGTCGGCTAAATTTGTCTGTTCCAAAAAAAATGTTTTTTCGTTCGGTGATTTAACACGATCTAACCCTGGTGTCCGATATGTTAGCAGCTCTCATATGATGATCTAAGTGGACCTGAAACAAAAAATCAAAAATTAAAGAGAAAACGCGTAATGTACATATATTTTTGGTTTTTTTGGTTGTTTTCTGATTTTTTTGTATTTTCTTTATATAAATAAAAATAAAAGAAAGGGAAAAGAAGCGGGTTGTCTCCCGTAAGCGCTATTTGTTTAGTGATGAGCCGTTAAGCTCGACTCAAACCATGTTTGTTAACCGTCACGTTCATGGAGATCGAGCTCCTCGTCGTCTCCAAATAAATCAAACTGGTTGTCACGTCCATCGGCATAATATTTCTTTAAACGATGCCCATTCACTTTAAAAACTCTCGCCCTTTTCGTTGGCAATCTCCACCGTACCGTAAGGGAATACATCTAGCACGATATACGGTCCCGACCACCTTGACGGTAATTTCCCCGGAAATAGCTTCAATCTGGAATTATATAGGAGAACCATATCACCGTCGATAAAGTTCCTATCCGTCTTGATACGCTTATCGTGCCATTTCTTCGTCCGTTCCTTGTAAAATAACGAGTTCTCATAAGCGTTCATGCGCAACTCGTCCAACTCCTGTATCTGGTGGAACCTTTCTTCCCTGCAGGAATCATTTCCATATTAAAGCCCAATAGGCTT
>CAJVGC010000527.1:0-10643 GCA_910822075.1 Senecio squalidus | reverse complement strand
AAACCCTAAAACCCTCTAAACCCTAAACCCTAAACCCTCTAAATCCGGAAACCCTAAACCCTCTAAACCCTAAACCCTCTAAACCCTAAACCATAAACCCTAAACCCTAAACCCTCTTAACCCGGAAACCCTAACCCTCCAAACCCTAAACCCTCTAAACCCTAAACCCTAAACCCTCTAAACCCTCTAAACCCTAAACCCTCTAAACCCAAAACCCTAAACCCTCTAAACCCTAAACCCTAAACCCCAAGCCCTAAAACCTAAACCCTAACCCCTAAACCATCAACCATAAACCCTAAACCCTAAACCCTCTAACCGCGGAAACCCTAAACCCTCTAAACCCTAAACCCTCTAAACCCTAAACCCTCTAAACTCTCTAAACCCTAAACCCTAAAACCCTCTAAACCCTAAACCATAAACATAACCTAAACCCTAAACCCTACCCCTAACCCCTAAACCCTAAACCCTAAACCCTAAACCCTAAACCCCCTAAACCCTCTAAACCCTAAACCCCCTAAACCCTAACCCCTAAACCCCTAAACCCTAAACCCCTAAACCCTCTAAACCCTAAACCCTAACCCCTAAATCCTAAACCCTAACCCCTAAACCCTAACCCCTAAACCCTAACCCCTAAACCCTAAACCCCAAACGCTAAACCCCCTAAACCCCAAACCGTAACCCTAAACCCTAAACCCTAAACCCTAAACCCTAACCCCTAAACCCCAAACCCTAAACCCCAAACCCTAAACCCTAACCCCTAAACCCTAAACTCTAAACCCTCTAAACCTCTAAACCCTAAACCCTAACCCCTTAACCGTAAACCCTAAACCATAAACCCTAAACCCTAAACCCTAAACCCTCTAAACCCATAAACCCTCTAAACCCTCTAAACCCTAAACCCTAAACCCTAACCCCTAAACCCTCTAAACCCTCTAAACCCTAAACCTCCTAAACCCTAAACCCTAACCCCTAAACCCTAAACCCTCTAAACCCTAAACCCTAAACCCTAAACCCCAAACCCTAAACCCTAAACCCTCTAAACCCTAACCTAAACTCTAAACCCTAAACCCCCTAAACCCTAAACCCTAAAACCCTCTAATAAACCCTAACCCCTAAACCCTAAACCCTAAACCCTAAACCATAAACCCTAAACCCTTTAAACCTTAACCCTTAACCCCTAACCCCTAAACCCTAAACCCTTTAAACCCTAAACCCCCTAAACCCTAAACCCTAACCCTAAACCCTAAACCCTAACCCTAAACCCTCTAAACCATAAACCCTAACCTAAACCCTAAACCCTCTAAACCTGGAAACACTCTAAACCCTAAACCCTAACCCCTAACCTAAATCCTAAACCCTAAACCCCCTAAACCTTAAACCTCCTAAACCCTAAACCCTAAACCCTAAACCCTAAACCCTCTCAACCCTAAACCCCAAACCCTAAAACCTAAACCCTAAACCCTAAACCCTAACCCCTAAACCCTAAACCATAAACCCTAAACCCTAAACCCTAAACCCTCTAAACCCGGAAACCCTAAACCCTCTAAACCCTAAACCCTAACCCCTAACCCCTAAACCCTAACCTAAACCCTAAACCCTCTAAACCCTAAACCCCCTAAACCCTAAACCATAACCCCTAAACCCTAAACCCTAACCCCTAAACCCTCTAATAAACCTACCCCTAACCCTAAACCCTAAACCATAAACCTTAAACCCTAAACCCTCTAAACCCGGAAACCCTAAACCCTCTAAACCCTAAACCCTCTAAACCCTAAACCCTAAACCCTCTAAATCCAGAAACCCTAAACCCTCTAAACCCTAAACCCTCTAAACCCTAAACCATAAACCCTAAACCCTAAACCCTCTTAACCCGGAAACCCTAAACCCTCCAAACCCTAAACCCTCTAAACCCTAAACCCTAAACCCTCTAAACCCTCTAAACCCTAAACCCTCTAAACCCAAAACCCTAAACCCTCTAAACCCTAAACCCTAAACCCCAAGCCCTAAAACCTAAACCCTAACCCCTAAACCATAAACCATAAACCCTAAACCCTAAACCCTCTAACCGCGGAAACCCTAAACCCTCTAAACCCTAAACCCTCTAAACCCTAAACCCTCTAAACCCTAAACCCTAAACCCTAAACCCTCTAAACCCTAAACCATAAACCTAACCTAAACCCTAAACCCTAACCCCTAACCCCTAAACCCTAAACCCTAAACCCTAAACCCTCTAAACCCTAAACCCCCTAAACCCTAACCCCTAAACCCTAAACCCTAAACCCTCTAAACACTAAACCCTAACCCCTAACCCCTAAACCCTAAACCATAAACCCTAAACCCTAAACCCTCTAAACCCGGAAACCCTAAACCCTCTAAACCCTAAACCCTAACCCCTAACCCCTAAACCCTAACCTAAACCCTAAACCCTCTAAACCCTAAACCCCCTAAACCCTAAACCATAACCCCTAAACCCTAAACCCTAACCCCTAAACCCTCTAATAAACCTACCCCTAACCCTAAACCCTAAACCATAAACCTTAAACCCTAAACCCTCTAAACCCGGAAACCCTAAACCCTCTAAACCCTAAACCCTCTAAACCCTAAACCCTAAACCCTCTAAATCCGGAAACCCTAAACCCTCTAAACCCTAAACCCTCTAAACCCTAAACCATAAACCCTAAACCCTAAACCCTCTTAACCCGGAAACCCTAAACCCTCCAAACCCTAAACCCTCTAAACCCTAAACCCTAAACCCTCTAAACCCTCTAAACCCTAAACCCTCTAAACCCAAAACCCAAAACCCTCTAAACCCTAAACCCTAAACCCCAAGCCCTAAAACCTAAACCCTAACCCCTAAACCATAAACCATAAACCCTAAACCCTAAACCCTCTAACCGCGGAAACCCTAAACCCTCTAAACCCTAAACCCTCTAAACCCTAAACCCTCTAAACTCTCTAAACCCTAAACCCTAAACCCTCTAAACCCTAAACCATAAACATAACCTAAACCCTAAACCCTAACCCCTAACCCCTAACCCCTAACCCCTAAACCCTAAACCCTAAACCCTAAACCCCCTAAACCCTCTAAACCCTAAACCCCCTAAACCCTAACCCCTAAACCCTAAACCCTAAACCCTAAACCCTCTAAACACTAAACCCTAACCCCTAAACCCTAAACCCTAACCCCTAAACCCTAAACCATAAACCATAAACCATAAACCCTAAACCCTCTAAACCCTAAACCCTAAACCCTAAACGCTAACCCCTAAACCCTAAACCCTAAACCCTAAACTATAAACCCTAAACCCAAACCCCAAACCCTAAACCCTCTAAACCCGGAAACCCTAAACCCTCTAAACCCTAACCCCTAAACCCTAACCTAAACCCTAAACCCTCTAAACCCCCTAAACCGTAAACCCTAACCCCTAACCCCTAAACCCTAAACCCTAAACACTCTAATAAACCCTATCCCCTAAACCCCAAACCCTAAACCCTAAACCCTAAACCGTAAACCGTAAACCCCAAACCCAAAACCCTAATCCCTAACCTAAACCCTAACCCCTAAACCCTAACCTAAACCGTAAACCCTCTAAACCCTAAACCCTCTAAACCCTAAACCCTAAACCCTAACCCCTAAACCCTAAACCCTAAACCCTAACCCCCAAACCCCAAACCCTAACCTAAACCCTAAACCCAAAACCCTAACCTAAACCCTAAACCAAAAACCCTAACCTAAACCCTAACCCCTAAACCCTAAACCCTAAACCCCAAACCCTAAACCCTAACCCCTAAACCCTCCAAACCCTAAACCCTAACCCCTAAACCCAAACCCCTAAACCCTAACCCCTAAACTCTAAACTCTAAAACCCTAAACCCTAAAACCTCTAAACCCTAAAATCCATAAACCATAAACCATAAACCCTAAACCCTAAACCCTAACCTAAACCCTAACCCCTAAAACCTGAAACCTAACCCCTAAACCCTCTAAACCGTAACCCCAAACCCCTAAACCCCAAACCCTAAACACTAACCCCTAACGTCTAACCCCTAAACCCTAAACCCTCTAAACCCTAACCCCTAAACCATAACCCTAAACCCTAAACCCTAACCCTAAAACCCCTAAACCCTAACCCCTAAACCCTAAACCTAAACCCTCTAAACCCTAAACCCTCTAAACCCTAAACCCTCTAACGCCTAAACCCTCTAAAACCTAAACCCTAAACTCTAAACTCTAACCCCTAAACCCCTAGTGTCACACCCCGCATAGAAATGGCGGAACCGAGGTGTACAGTGTATACGGTATCAGAGATTCAAAGGTTACATCAAACATAAATAAACCATACATCATCAACATAGATAAAAGAGTTGAAGTAAAATACGTTATTACAATCATCCGAATAATATCAAAATATGGCTACAGAGTTTGAGATACTAAGGAATTCAATAAAACAAAATAAACTCCAAGCAAAAGATCCACGTAGCCAGTCAAAGCATAGCAATCATAAGGTAACCTCAAATCCCTGAAAAGCGTTAAAATACGACGTCAACATAAAGTTGGTGAATTATTCGCAATAGTAAATAAAAACATAATAGGATAAGAGTTTCAATACGTTTTGACCCAAAAAGTGATACGGTTTGAAGATAAGTCATTTGAAAATGATGTTTCAAAATATACGTGAGGTTTACAAAACCTTTTGATAAAATACTCATACTTATACCATAAAATACCATAATCATTTCATAAAAATACCATAGTCATACCATAAAATAAATACCATACTGGATAGAATATCAGCTCTAGGAACATACGATACACCTGAACCTCAACAATACTGGCAACTAACCCCACCTAGTGTCTCAAACTAGGTTGTCCTCGATAACAATAAACGGTCATAACATTACTAACACGGACAGGGCGCATCCATCATCCATCGTGTTAGAAATGAGGGTTTGTTAGACCCATATAGCGCTATATATACAACCGGCGGCTAAAAGCTAACAGGTGTGTATACGGGGCCTTGTACTACCACAAAGGCGGTACAAGTTTGGGTGAGATCATCTAAAGCATTCATATCCATAAATACATACCATAATACATACTATACCATAAAAAAATACATTTATATAACGCTAATCATGCCCAAAAATGTAAAAGCGGTAAAAAGGGCAGCGAATAACTCACTGAATAGCAAAGCAATCCAAATCACGATATGTCGGGAAATACTATAATACCGTCAAGCTCCAACGTCTAAGTGCCCTATACATCACGTAAATAAACATGTCTAAGTATCTCTAAGTCTAGTGGGATATGCCTTAATGATTAACGTTTTATACGGGTTTAATATGACCAAAAGGAATATCGATATAACGGAATACAAACGTTTCGGAAAACCAGCAGACTAGATACGTGATCCTCATACTTACGTGCACTACAAGTCACGTAAGTATCAAGTTACGTGTTATACAAGAGTTACGGGTTAAGAGGTGTTTGTTACGTGACTTGCAAGTATTTCGTGAAGTGTTACGGATCACACAATCAATTACGTGCATAAGGGGCTAATTACGTGATTCATGAGGCTAATTACGTGAAGATCAATCAAATACGTGTTCAACAAGACAATTACGTGAAGAGTTACGTGTTTGTGAAGTATTACGTGACAAGAAGCTTGTTACGTGCATAAGGCAAGACTTACGTGAACATAAAAGCAATTACGTGATCTTCAAGTATAATTACGTGCGTAATAACGAAGTTACGGATCTATTACGTGATAAACAACACTTACGTGATCATCAAGCACAATTACGTGACATAGGGGTCACGTAATTGATGAGTTACGTGATTAGGGGCAATTACGTGCAAAAAGGCAAGAGTTTCGTGACCCATAGGTCACGTAATTGACCAATTACGGACGTAACAGCAGAGTTACGTGAATAGGGGTGAGTTACGTGCCATACAAATCTGTTACGTGCTCCAGTTACGTGAACGTAACACAGTTACGTGACGTAACTGGGTTTTTACGAAAAATAACATTCGGAAATCGGTTTCTGAGTGTTTTAAGTGTCCAAATGATCCATAATCAAAACCCTATGTCCAGAATACATTTAGGAATAATAATCTTAAATAAAATTCGAGTTTTGATGGTGAAAAATGATATTTTCGGGTTTAAATCAAAATAACAAAGTTTAAAACCAAATTGGAGAAATACTTACCCGATCGTAACGAAATTCGGAGGATAGATAGAGATGATGATGGTGAATAATAATCTGGTCTCGGATTTGGATTTCGACGGTTGGATCGCCGGAAAATCTAGAGAGAAGGAGGAGGGTTTATGTGTATGTGTTTCTTGAGAGAGAAATAAGATGGGGAAAATGAAAGGGTAGGTGAAATGAATGAGACAAAAAAAAGTGTATAAGACAAAAAGTTGTTGTCTAATAAGACAATTTGGTAGGTGGAGGACTAAAAATGTAATGGAATTTCCCATAGGACTAGTTTCGTAATAAAATTTCCGAAGGGACTAAACATGAAATACTTTTTAAACGTTAATCTTAATCGTATAATTAAGGCATAATTCCCCTAAACTTATCATAAGAGCATACTAGACTTATACTAAAGGCACTTAAGACTATACGTTCCCGACATAAAGATCCGAATCACATAATATATACCCGATAAACGTAAATACGCATAAAATACAAATACGATACCCATAAAATACGAGAAAATACGAATACGATACTCATAAAATACGAATACGATAAAACATAATAGAAATACGATAGGGTCAAAACATAAACATAATAAATAAAACGAATACGTGACGATAGAAATATACCGAGAAATTCGCGAATGTCACACCTAGCGCCTAAACCCCTAAACCCCAAAGCCCTAAACCCCTAAACCCCAAAGCCCTAAAGCCCTAAACCCCTAACGCCTAAACCCCTAAACCCAAAGCCCTAAGCCCTATGCCCTAAAACCTAAACCTAAAATTCTTATAAGAAGCTAGAAAAAACAAAAACAAAACTTTATATAAATATTGTCGTAAACAAACATAGAAACACTAAAACTTAAAATTAACAATTAATCAAAATATAAACACAATTATTTTAGTTAATATTGTAACACAAAAAGAAAAAGTTAAATATAAAATCTTATCTGAATCTTAATATAAAATAAAAGAGAGGTCTAAAATGTCATTTAGCAAAGTAATAGCCATTAGATGAAAATACAACTTTAATTTGAACTATTATATCATTTTGATGATATCATCATTAATAATTTCATTTTAACATTTTTAATTAAAATAAATTAACCCCATTAGATTAGTTTGATGATGTCATCATTAGTAATTTTATTTTAACCCTTTACTTCAAATAATTTAACCCTTATTTTAAATAGTAATAATTAAATAAAAGTAATTAACTTTTCTACTTGAAATAATATAACACTTGTATTTTAACTTAATTCTAAAAAATTCAAAACATATTTTTTGTTCACACACATACACATTTTTATTATAAAAAGAAACTAAAATTATTTTATTTTTTTACGGTGTTTTGCATATAAACGAAAAACATATCATATAAAAAAATCTTTTGTTTTTTTTGGGTCCTATTTATCCAATATTTTTAGTGTTTTTATATATTATAAAAAGAAAATAAAATTATTTTATTGTTTTACGAGTGTTTTGCATATAAACGGAAAACATATCATATAAAGAAATCTTCTGTTTTTTTTTCTTTCTATTTACGCAATATTTTTAGTTTTTTTTTATATATTATAATTATTTTATTTTTAATAAGGTTTTTTCCGAATTATATAGTAAATGTTTTTTTAACTTTACAATTGCTAACATAATGATTTTGTCTACATGACTAATAGCTTTCTATTAATCTTTTTATATAAGTTATATGTTCTTTGTTAACATTATATATATTTTGATATAATTGTCCACGTATTAGGCGGGTCAATAAACTAGTTAAAAATTAAAATGAAGACGTAGATACCATATTCATTCGCATAACACAAAAGGAAAAGTTAAACATATAAAAAAAATGAATACATAACTACTTTATTTAATAGCGTAAACTAAAAAGAAAAATAAAACCTAAAAAGAAAATAAAACCTAAAGTTCGATAAATATAACCCAAAAAGAAATAACTAAAAAGGTTAATCATGTGTTCTACATAAGATATGAAGAACAAACTTAGCAACCTAACATTATTTATTGATGTTTATATATTATATTTCAAAGATTATGAACTTGGGGTATTCGTTCAAAACCGAGTTACTCGCTCGAATTTTAGGTACTCGTCCAACACCGAGTTACCGATAATTGATAAACAATTATTGAAATTGGAAATGTAATTTTAGATAATTAAGGGGCTACGAGGTTTTAACTTTTATATTTGAGGATTCATAGATGTACCTATTAAATTTTCACTACTTTAAAATTTCTTAGGTCAGTTATAAAACTAACATCTTAATTTGGAACACGGGTCATTTTAGTAGATTGAAGATGATAGCCTCAACAAGTTTTTTTTATGTTTATAGTTGCTTAACAAAATACTTGTTCAAAAGTTACTTTAAAATTTGTTAGGTCGGTTATAAAACTAACATTTAGGTGCTGTTCTTTTGAACCAAAGGTTTTTCCTCTGAATCTGAATACCAGCTCTGAATAATCAGAGGTGGTCCAAAACTCTGAATCTGAATCAATATACTATGTTCTTTTTTCCTTCGTAACATTTGTTTTACTATATTAGTACTAAACTGTTGCATTTATAAACCGTCTTAAATAAAAACATTCATAAAAATGTTCAAACATAGTGGCAACATTTTTCAAATAAAGATAATATTCAAACAACATTTTCAACATTTTGCATTAATTGTGCCGCAAGTTGATCTCGACAATTGACCATATATTGTTGATATGTTGTATTTCCATGTGGTTGAACCTCGTCCTCATCGTACTCGTCCCCATCTTGTACATTCTCGTTAGCATGTACTTCACCTCGATCATATTCGGAGAAAAAATCATCACTTAATCCTTCTTTTCGTATAAAATTATGAATAGCAAAGCATGCAATAGTAATATCTCTTTGTTTCACCAAAGAATACGGAGCCATTCTATTCAAGATGGAAAAACGTGCTTTCAAAACACCAAAAGCACGCTCAATCCATACATATTCATATTACTTATTTGAACAAATTAGTAAACTAGTTGTCTAACATCAATTTCAAGATATAAAAATAAATTAACAAAACAAAGGTTCACATAAAAGTCAATGTAATAGTATGGAGTTTATATGCAGTCGAAAACAAATACATATTAAAAAAAAATTATATCACCTAAATCTAACAAACAATCATCAATATCAATTTATATAACGAAATCAAATGACCAACCATTGAAAAAAAATCAAAAATTACTTGAATTTAAGGATGGAAAACTTGTTGGTGAAGAGAAAGAGGTAATCAGAGGTAAAAAGAGGTTTTTTATGTAGGGTTGTATCAGAGGTAAAAAGAGGTTTTTTGTCTCTGGTTGAAAAAAAAAAAAGAACAACAAAATTTTTAAAACCTCTGACCGGGTCAGAGTTCAGAGCCTATTAAGACCTTTTTTTCAAAAAAAAACAACACCTTAGTTGGGTTTGCAAACCCTTTGATGTGGCCTTTTTACTTTGTAATAAGTTAATGCGTTATTTTTTATTAGGAAAACAAAACTATTATCATAAGTCTGTCTGCGGGTTTTATCCACTTGATCTTTTTAGTTAAATAATTTTATGTGATTCATTTGACTCGTTTTAGATAATACATAATCTAAATTGACAAATTAAATATATAAATCCTAAATTATTTTTGCATACACATAAACTTGAAAATTAGTAAAATAAATTGTCTTCAAGTATAAATGAGTCTCTCAGATTCTTATGCCCTTAAAGAGATATGTTAGAGGTGAGTACGGTACCCGAATTGGGTAGTATTGGAGTTTTTGTTGAACTGCGAGTTTTGATATCAGACAGAAATGCATCGGTTGATTTTTTGGTTAGAGTTTGAAATTTGATAAACCTCCTACCGAAAACATTTGTTGGTTTAAAAATTCATTAACCGAAAAGAAGTAAAAAGAAATGTGTTATGAATGTTCAAAGTGTACTTATGAAGTTAGGTTTTGTGGTTAGTGTTACAAAGTTTATGTATTAATGGTTACCTTTTTATACATTGAATTTATATTAATATCCCTTTTTATGTTCCATCTCTAATTTGTTAATTAAATATCATATAATATTAACATTGAGCTTGAAATCTTAGCATTTAAATATTGTTATGATCGTCGAGATATGTTGATACAAATACGCAACGGAATAATAATAAAAGATAGATTATTGATTGATCTAGACCTATAAATCAACTAACGGTGATAATCAAGCAAGATCTATTATTTGATTAGTCAAATTCAATCCTAGATAATGCAATCTAAAACTGAATTATAATAACACAATCAAGACCTATTGATTTGTTATCGAATTAAAAGTAGATAACTCGATCTAATAATGAAACAATTGATAATTGTAACATCAATATCAAAGAAAAAGGAATAAACATATTAATATAATCAAAAGATGAGTCTTATAATAATAAAATACGTTCC
>CAJVGC010000526.1:141937-191978 GCA_910822075.1 Senecio squalidus | reverse complement strand
ACACTCCATTTGCATTCCACAATTCAACAGGTAGATTATGGACACAAACCCATAGAGGGATTTTAGTAGGCTCAATCTTTTCAAGCCAAACTCCAGGCTGCCACTGATTAAGAATAAAAGGAACATTCTCCACCAACCAAGGACCATTCTCCATCACAGATTTTAACCCTTCTTCACTTTTGAACTTACAAAGATAAAACCCTGCAGCAGTCTTTACAACCTCCTTAAAATCATACCCCTTCCACATCCTTTTAAGATTTGAGTTCACCACTTGATAATCCATAGAAGTACCAACAAAATACCATAAAGCTGTAGAGCAAAAGCACCCCTGCTTGCTTAATTTCTTCCACTGTAAATTGTACCACTTTCTTACCATTAGGGAGAGTAGTAGGAGGAATAAATTCCAGCTTAGTATTAACAGTTTCACTATCCTTTTAATCATATCAGCAAAAGAAATTCTGGGAGGAGGTTTGTTAACCCAGACATTTGAAACAGGAGCATTTGGATCATTTTTCTTATTACCAAAAATAGCTTTAAAACAGCCATTAACATCTACATGAAACAAGGGATCCACAGAGTAACTATCACTCTTACCAAACTGAAACATATTACTTTCCTTAATTTCACCCCCATCTTCCAGAACTGCACCACTTCCATTAACATCCTGGACCTCCATTATTATCACACAAAACATCCCTTTTTGCATCAGAAGAATCCATATTATTTTCAGCACTTTAACCATTTCTTCAACTGTAGGAACAGAGAGACTAAGAGGAGCAGAGTTTAAACCTTCTGCAGTGGCAGCCATGACCAAATCCTCATTAGTATCACTAGAGTTACCTTACTTGCAATTGGAGAACGACCACGCCCTTTCTTCTTTCTCCCCCAATTCTGGAGTAAGAAGCTTCTTAGACAACATACCAGCTGATTTTGATAGAGATGTCTTCCTATTAGATACTTTACGTTTCTGGGCTTGATTTAAAGAATCCATTACAACCATTTGTTGTCTTCGCAAAGCTCTATTTTGCTTTGGAGTTAGACGAGCTAAAGGAGGCAGCTCAGCAGAAGGAATCGATTGAGGTGGTGTATGAAACATATCCAATTCAGGAGTTTTACCCAAATCAGGAGGACGATCCGACGAATTCAATGTTATTGATGATGGATTCATGTTTACACACAAGAAAACTGAGGATTAAGACAAAGAGTGATTTAGAATTTTCCGACAAACTCCGGCAAAATTGCTAACAGAGAAGGAGGTAGAGAGAGAAAGTTAGAGAGAGAAAATTTTCAAACAAATGAAAATCCATAGGGTTTAGGGTTTAGGGTTTAGGGTTTAGGGTTTAGGGTTTAGGGTTTAGGGTTTAGGGTTTAGGGTTTAGGGTTTAGGGTTTAGGGTTTAGGGTTTAGGGTTTAGGGTTTAGGGTTTAGGGTTTAGGGTTTAGGGTTTAGGGTTTAGGGTTTAGGGTTTAGGGTTTAGGGTTTAGGGTTTAGGGTTTAGGGTTTAGGGTTTAGGGTTTTTTTTTTTTTTTTTTTTTTGGGTAAAGGGGACGGTACCCCGGCAAAATTTTATTAATATTTAAAAAAAAGATACAAATCAAGCAATGGTTATACCCATTGAACTTGCACCTAAATATTGCATTCCCAAAACACACTTCGGGAATAAAACTAACAACGAAACAAAACATCTAGCTAGAGTCTTAGTACAATGCCAAAGAAACAAAATAAAACAACTAAAACTACTCTTGTTAACCTGCAAAACAAAAAAACCCAAACATATAAAGAAACTATAATAATAAAAAGTCAAAAGGATATCTTCATTATTAATCTTGAATCTGCTAGGCCGAGACATAGGCTTCATCTTGGACTTTATCTTCACAAACTTGGGCTTCACAAAGCATAAATCTTCTTTGGGCCAATAATTGGGCTTAATCTTTTGATTAATCTTCACATCGTTGAGCAGCTCCAAACTTGACTTATTTTCATACCATGTGACAATATAAACCCAGCATAAATCCTTTAACCAACCAACAGCAACAATCTTTAACATACCAAACTTGAAACAGCAGCTAGACTTTTTTCAAACAACCACTGCGTAAAACCGCTCTAAAACCCGAATAGAAACAATTTTCACTACACCAGTACCATCCAACCTCATATTACTCCACAATAATTCCCATCAATTCTCCAAACCACCTCAAATCTTCCTTAATGTAATGAAAAAAACAGTGACTTAACAAAGTCCTCATACGGAACGAGCCAAATTATAGCCAAACGGCCAAAAAACCTCCAAAACTAGCAAATAACTCACATCGTTATGGTATAAGGATAGGCTAGCCATTATCTCATCAATCAAATTGGCCAACCTTAAACAAATCCAACCAAAGTCATCAATATTATTACACTCGTCAACAGAATTACCAAAATACCCCTGCCCCAACAGCTATACGACAGCAGAACCAAACATCCGAATTAAAACCATAAAATTCCAACTCCCCACCAGCATCTTATACATCATCAAACAAACATTCCGAGCAGACCATTTTACCAAAAGAGACCACTAATTTGCTTGAATTTTTTCATTTCCAACACCCATTTCAAACGCCAATAGTTATACCAAAATTCCGTCACCCACTTAATCCTCCAAAAAATATTCCCCAAACTACCCTTAATTAAATGGAGTCTAAAACCAATAATTCTCAAACCACTTCCATTGTGATCCTTAATGCAATAAAAATACAGTTGACTTAGACAAGTCAAACTATAGATATTATCATCAAAATTACCAAACCGCAAAAACCTCAAATTCTGAAAATGCCAAACATCATTATGGAATAAGGATAGGCTAGCCATTATCTCATCAATCAAATTGGCCAACCCGAAAAAAATCCAACCAAAATCTTCAAAAATACAGCTACTTTCAAAACGGATTTTACCAAAATACCCCCTGGCCGACCAAACTCTCAACAGCCAGCAATAAAACACAAATCCTTCCAATAATCTTCAAAATAGCTAAAATCATTTAACCCATAAAATAAATACACCTTCTCCGCCCATCCAACCCATCCATCTTAACTACCAAAAAGAAAACCACCAAACTCCCGCTCCATAAATGGATAGGCCTATCATTATCTCATCAATCAAATTAATAGACCCTATATATATCCACAAATTATGCTACTCTAGTAGCAAAATTCAAACAGTTGACAAACAAAGTCAAACTGTTATTAACGCCATAAAAAAGACACCAATACTAAAAAAAATCTTCAAAAATACAGCAATTGTCCATATGGATTTTACCATAATACCCCTGATAATCCATTTCTTCCACAGCAAATAAAAAATCCAAAATCCATTCCAAGAATCTTCAAAACAACCAAAACCAATAACACCATAACCCCTAAACTCACAATTCGTCATAAAAACCAATATACCTCATCCACCCATCCAACCCATCCATCTTAACAGCAAATAAAAAATACCACCAAAACTCCCCGCAAAAAATTGGATAGGCCTATCATTATCTCATCAATCAATTGATAGACCCTTTATACAAAACACCAAGATTAATCTCCAAACCTTAAGCTTTCTCACCTCAAAATGGTCAAAGGATAAGCTAGCCATTATCTCATCAATCAAATTGGCTAACCCTCTACAAATCCTACCAAAGCTATCAATATTTCTACTATCAGCAAACAAATTACCAAAATACCCCTGGCAGAAATGTTTACAAGATAGCAGAATTGAGCAAAAAACACCCATATGAATAAAGGACAGGCTAATCATTATCTCATCAATAACCATGACTAACCTTAAAACGTCCAACCATAATCAGCAATAAATAGTAAAAGACTGGAAAATTACCAAATACCCCTTCAGCAGAAAATTGTAGGACAGCAAAACCAGCAATTTAAAACAAGCCCATGAAACCTCCAAGACCCCCAGCAAACAAATTACCTCTACTCCTTATTCTTACCATCATTATCAAACATCCCCAAATTTCCCTTATCCACATGAAATCCCCATAAATCTGCAGCTTCCAAGATTGTAAAGAAGGCCTTATCTTTAAACTCAAGCATCTAAGCCTAATCAATTTCTTAATTTGGCTACATACCTCCTCCACTGATCTACATTTAGCTTGAAAAATTCTCCAGTTCCTTTCTTGCCATATGGTATAGACAGCTGCACCTAGTACCAGCCTTTGTAACACACTCCATATAGACTTATTGATGGGAATATTCTGCAAGTACTGAATAATTCCAGACCAATCATTGGGACAGAACTCCAACCTCACCATGCATTTCAAATTCTCCATACAACTTGGGGAAATTCACAGCCAAAAAAGAGATGTTCATGAGAATCAATTTGTTCCTTGCAAAAGGCACAAACCATATTATAATTTTTAAACTCATAAAACATTCTATCTTGGGTTTGAAGTCTTTCATTAATTGCTAACCAAAGAATAAATGAGTGCCTTGGGATACACTGAGAAAACCAAACCAATTTATGCCAGCCAACTGTAGGAGAGTCTTCAATAAGGTCATTCCAGGCTGTTCTCACAGAGAATTTCCAATTTTACCCCTCCCTAGTCTTCCACAAAACTTTATCAATTCTATCCTTTATCAACAAGGGGGAGGAATGTTAAATAAGACAGGAAATCTATTACCCCACTCATCAGGCCAATTCCATTCACTCCTTGTTACAACATCAGACACCCTAGCATTAAAATCAAAATTACTTTCATAGATGTCTCTTCTGGAAATAAAATGATCAAGAGGTCCTTCTGGGAACCAATTATCATACCAAGCAGAAGTACCCTTGCCATCTCCCAATCTGTGCACAATATAACATCTAATATCTCCTCTACATTGTAACATTTTCCTCCAGGACCAGCATGAACCTTGCATAATAGGGATATCCCAGATATTCCTCTCATTTCCTCTTCTATCAATCAGTTTATGCAATGAAATCCACTTGACCCACAAAGATTTCTTTCTACTAACAATATTCCAAATATGTTTAGACATTAAGGCCTTATTCCAAGAATGCAAAGCTTTAATTCCCAGACCCCCTTGATTTTTTGGTTTACAAACATCAACCCAATTCATTTTGGCATGTCCTCTTTTCAATTTACCATTACTCCAAAGAAAGCCTCTCATTAGACTTTCAATTCATTTGAAATTGCTTTTGGTAAAATAAAACAGAGGACCAATAAATTTGGAGAGAACATATAACAGATTTCAACAGTTGTAACCTACCAGCAAATGACAATGACTTATTTTTCCAGTCAAGCAACCTCTTCTTCACTTTATCAATCAAGCTATACAATCATATAACTGAAGCCTGGAAGAAATAAGAGGAACTCCTAAATATTTCACAGGAAAAGAACTCACAGAAAAAGGCATTATATCCTGAATAGTGGCAGTTCTGGCTTCAGAAACATTCCCAAAAAAAACTCAAACTTTTTTCCACACTAGGCACCAATCCAGATACACCAGAAAACTCTTCCAAGACACTCTTAAGAGTAGAGACAGAATATATATCAGCATGGCAGAAGAGAATTAAGTCATCAGCAAAGCAAAGATGAGTTAACTTTGTTTTCTCACACTTCCAATGATACTTAAAAGCACTATTATTAACAGTATTCCTCTTTATCATCAATGTAAGCACCTCCATAACTAAAGTAAAAAGATATGGAGATAGAGGATCCCCTTGTCTTAACCCCCTCTTGCCTTTAAAATACCCTTTTAGCTCACCATTTATACTAACACAGAAGGAGGTAGAAGAAATACAAGCTATAATCCATTCGCACATTTTAGGAGGAAATCCAAAGTGATTCAGACTGCTTTCCAAAAAATTCCACTCAACAGTGTCATAAGCTTTCTGGATATCTATTTTAAAAGCAACTTTGGGAGGACCTCTATCTCTATGGTAATTATGCATTAATTCTTGAGTGAGAAGAATATTATCACTAATTTGTCTGGATGGAATGAAAGCACTTTGACAGTCATCTACAAGCCCATTAAGCACATTCTTAAGCCTATTAGCTAACCTTTACTAATGCATTTATAAATGACATTACAACAAGATATAGGCCTAAAATCAGAAACTTCTCAGGGGTATTGCTTTTAGGAACTAAAGCAATAATAGTTGCATTCACCTCTTTCAATAATATGCCATTATTAAAGAAATCCCTAATGGCATTGACATACCTCCAACCCACAATGCTCCATGCAGACTTGAAAAAAGCTGAAGAAAAGCCATCTGGCCCAGGTGCTTTGCCATCTTCAATGTCAAACATAGCCATTTTAATCTCCTCATCAGTAACAACTCTAATCATATTCTCAGCTTCATTTTGGGAAACCTTGTTAACAAATAACCCATTTGGATCAACAATCTGGTTGACTTGTTTACAATTCCCCAAAACATTTTCAAAATGCAAAACAAACTGATCTCCAACTTGATTACCAAAATATCTAACTCCATTCAAATCCATAATAGATTCCACCCTGTGTTTATTTAGCCTCCCCTTCACAACCTTGTGAAAATATTTTGTATTAAAATCCCCCTCACTTAGCCACTCAATTTTAGCCTTCTGCTTTAAAAACAGCTCCAAATCCTCCACAGCAGAATTGTAACATTTAGTATATGTAACCTCTTCAAACCTTAACTCTTTACAACTGGGGTTCAAAACCATTTCAGTTTGCACTTTCTCCAATTCGAAGTTAAAGTTTGAATTGGAGAAAGTGCAAATGAAATGGTTTTGAACCCCAGTTGTAAAGAGTTAAGGTTTGAAGAGGGTTACATATACTAAATGTTACAATTCTGCTGTGGAGGATTTGGAGCTGTTTTTAAGCAGAAGGCTAAAATTGAGTGGCTAAGTGAGGGGGATTTTAACACAAAATATTTTCATAATGTGGTGAAGGGGAGGCTAAATAAACACAGGGTGGAATCTATTATGGATTTGAATGGAGTTAGATATTTTGGTAATCAAGTTGGAGATCAGTTTGTTTTGCATTTTGAAAATGTTTTGGGGAATTGTAAACAAGTCAACCAGATTGTTGATCCAAATGGGTTATTTGTTAACAAGGTTTCCCAAAATGAAGCTGAGAATATGATTAGAGTTGTTACTGATGAGGAGATTAAAATGGCTATGTTTGACATTGAAGATGGCAAAGCACCTGGGCCAGATGGCTTTTCTTCAGCTTTTTTCAAGTCTGCATGGAGCATTGTGGGTGTGGAGGTATGCAATGCCATTAGGGATTTCTTTAATAATGGCATATTATTGAAAGAGGTGAATGCAACTATTATTGCTTTAGTTCCTAAAAGCAATACCCCTGAGAAAGTTTCTGATTTTAGGCCTATATCTTGTTGTAATGTCATTTATAAATGCATTAGTAAAGTGTTAGCTAATAGGCTTAAGAATGTGCTTAATGGGCTTGTAGATGACTGTCAAAGTGCTTTCATTCCATCCAGACAAATTAGTGATAATATTCTTCTCACTCAAGAATTAATGCATAATTACCATAGAGATAGAGGTCCTCCCAAAGTTGCTTTTAAAATAGATATCCAGAAAGCTTATGACACTGTTGAGTGGAATTTTTTGGAAAGCAGTCTGAATCACTTTGGATTTCCTCCTAAAATGTGCGAATGGATTATGTCTTGTATTTCATCTACCTCTTTCTGTGTTAGTATTAATGGTGAATTGAAAGGTTTTTTTAAAGGAAAGAGGGGTTTAAGACAAGGGGATCCTCTTTCCCCTTATCTTTTTACTTTAGTTATGGAGGTTCTTACATTGATGATAAAGAGGAACACTGTGGATAATAGTGCTTTTAAGTATCATTGGAAGTGTGATAAAACCAAATTAACTCATCTATGTTTTGCTGATGATCTAATCCTCTTCTGTCATGCTGATATATATTCTGTCTCTACTCTTAAGAGTGTCTTGGAAGAGTTTTCTGATGTGTCTGGATTGGTGCCTAGTGTGGAAAAAAGTTTGAGTTTTTTTGGGAATGTTTCTGAAGCCAGAACTGCCAGTATTCAGGATATAATGCCTTTTTCTGTGAGTTCTTTTCCTGTGAAATATTTAGGAGTTCCTCTTATTTCTTCCAGGCTTCAGTTATATGATTGTAGTAGCTTGATTGATAAAGTGAAGAAGAGGTTGCTTGACTGGAAAAATAAGTCATTGTCATTTGCTGGTAGGTTACAACTGTTGAAATCTGTTATATGTTCTCTCCAAATTTATTGGTCCTCTGTTTTTATTTTACCAAAAGCAATTTCAAATGAAATTGAAAGTCTAATGAGAGGCTTTCTTTGGAGTAATGGTAAATTGAAAAGAGGGCATGCTAAAATGAATTGGGTTGATGTCTGTAAACCAAAAAATCAAGGGGGTCTGGGAATTAAAGCTTTGCATTCTTGGAATAAAGCCTTAATGTCTAAACATATTTGGAATATTGTTAGTAGAAAGAAATCTTTGTGGGTCAAGTGGATTTCATTGCATAAACTGATTGATAGAAGAGGAAATGAGAGGAATATCTGGGATATCCCTATTATGCAAGGTTCATGCTGGTCCTGGAGGAAAATGTTACAATGTAGAGGAGATATTAGATGTTATATTGTGCACAGATTGGGAGATGGCAAGGGTACTTCTGCTTGGTATGATAATTGGTTCCCAGAAGGACCTCTTGATCATTTTATTTCCAGAAGAGACATCTATGAAAGTAATTTTGATTTTAATGCTAGGGTGTCTGATGTTGTAACAAGGAGTGAATGGAATTGGCCTGATGAGTGGGGTAATAGATTTCCTATATTGTTTAACACTCCTCCCCCTTTGTTGATAAAGGATAGA
Source organism: Senecio squalidus (assembly GCA_910822075.1). NCBI lineage: Eukaryota > Viridiplantae > Streptophyta > Magnoliopsida > Asterales > Asteraceae > Senecio > Senecio squalidus. Next base: position 183,133 of record CAJVGC010000526.1, on the reverse strand, counting down.
ATTGATAAAGTTTTGTGGAAGACTAGGGAGGGTAAAATTGGAAATTTCTCTGTGAGAACAGCCTGGAATGACCTTATTGAAGACTCTCCTACAGTTGGCTGGCATAAATTGGTTTGGTTTTCTCAGTGTATCCCAAGGCACTCATTTATTCTTTGGTTAGCAATTAATGAAAGACTTCAAACCCAAGATAGAATGTTTTATGAGTTTAAAAATTATAATATGGTTTGTGCCTTTTGCAAGGAACAAATTGATTCTCATGAACATCTCTTTTTTGGCTGTGAATTTCCCCAAGTTGTATGGAAGAATTTGAAATGCATGGTGAGGTTGGAGTTCTGTCCCAATGATTGGTCTGGAATTATTCAGTACTTGCAGAATATTCCCATCAATAAGTCTATATGGAGTGTGTTACAAAGGCTGGTACTAGGTGCAGCTGTCTATACCATATGGCAAGAAAGGAACTGGAGAATTTTTCAAGCTAAATGTAGATCAGTGGAGGAGGTATGTAGCCAAATTAAGAAATTGATTAGGCTTAGATGCTTGAGTTTAAAGATAAGGCCTTCTTTACAATCTTTGGAAGCTGCAGATTTATGGGGATTTCATGTGGATAAGGGAAATTTGGGGATGTTTGATAATGATGGTAAGAATAAGGAGTAGAGGTAATTTGTTGCTGGGGTCTTGGAGGTTTCATGGGCTTGTTTTAAATTGCTGGTTTTTGCTGTCCTACAATTTTCTGCTGAAGGGGTATTTTGGTAATTTTCCAGTCTTTTACTATTTTATTGCTGATTATGGTTGGACGTTTTTAAGGTTAGTCATGGTTATTGATGAGATAATGATTAGCCTGTCCTTTATTCATATGGGTGTTTTTTGCTCAATTCTGCTATCTTGTAAACATTTCTGCCAGGGGTATTTTGGTAATTTGTTTGCTGATAGTAGAAATATTGATAGCTTTGGTAGGATTTGTAGAGGGTTAGCCAATTTGATTGATGAGATAATGGCTAGCTTATCCTTTGACCATTTTGAGGTGAGAAAGCTTAAGGTTTGGAGATTAATCTTGGTGTTTTGTATAAAGGGTCTATCAATTTGATTGATGAGATAATGATAGGCCTATCCAATTTTTTGCGGGGAGTTTGGTGGTATTTTTTATTTGCTGTTAAGATGGATGGGTTGGATGGGTGGATGAGGTATATTGGTTTTTATGACGGAATTGTGAGGTTTAGGGGTTATGGTGTTATTGGTTTTGGTTGTTTTGAAGAATTCTTGGAATGGATTTTGGATTTTTTATTTGCTGTGGAAGAAATGGATTATCAGGGGTATTATGGTAAAATCCATATGGACAATTGCTGTATTTTTGAAGATTTTTTTTAGGTATTGGTGTCTTTTTTATGGCGTTAATAACAGTTTGACTTTGTTTTGTCAACTGTTTGAATTTTGCTACTAGAGTAGCATAATTTTGTGGATATATATAGGGTCTATTAATTTGATTGATGAGATAATGATAGGCCTATCCAATTTATGGAGCGGAGTTTGGTGGTTTTTCTTTTTGGTAGTTAAGATGGATGGGTTGGATGGGCGGAGAAGGTGTATTTATTTTTATGGGTTAAATGATTTTAGCTATTTTGAAGATTATTTGGAAGGGATTTGTGTTTTATTGCTGGCTGTTGAAGATTTGGTCGGCCAGGGGTATTTTGGTAAAATCCGTTTTGAAAGTAGCTGTATTTTTGATGAATTTGGTTGGATATTTTTGAGGTTAGCCAATTTGATTGATGAGATAATGGCTAGCCTATCCTTATTCCATAATGATGTTTGGCATTTTCAGAATTTGAGGTTTTTGCGGTTTGGTAATTTTGATGATAATATATATAGTTTGACTTGTCTAAGTCAACTGTATTTTTATTGCATTAAGGATCACAGTGGAAGTGGTTTGAGAATTATTGGTTTTAGACTCCATTTAATTAGGGGTAGTTTGGGGAATGTTTTTTGGAGGACTAAGTGGTTGGAGGAATTTTGGTATAACTATTGGCGTTTGAAATGGGTGTTGGAAATGAAAAAATTCAAGCAAATTAGTGGTCTCTTTTTGGTAAAATGGTCTGCTCGGAATGTTTGTTTGATGATGTATAAGATGCTGGTGGGGAGTTGGAATTTTTATGGTTTTAATTTCGGATGTTTGGTTCTGCTGTCGTATAAGCTGTTGGGGCAAGGGCAGTTTGGTAATTTTTTTGATGATAGTAGTAATATTGATGATTTTGGTTGGATTTGTTTAAGGTTAGCCAATTTGATTGATGAGATAATGGCTAGCCTATCCTTATACCATATTGATGTGAGTTATTTACTAGTTTTGGAGCATTTTTGGCCGTTTGGCTATAATTTGGCTCGTTCCCGTATGATGACTTTGTTAAGTCAACTGTTTTTTCATTACATTAAGGGAAGATTTGAGGTGGTTTGGAGAATTGATGGGAATTATTTGTGGAGTAATATGAGGTTGGATGGTTACTGGTGTAGTGAAAATTGGTTTCTATTTCGGGTTTTAGAGCGGTTTTACGGCATGGTTGGTTTGAAAAAGTCTAGCTGCTGTTTCAAGTTTGGTATGTTAAAGATTGTTGCTGTTGGTTGGTTAAAGGATTTATGCTGGGTTTATATTGTCACATGGTATGAAAATAAGTCAAGTTTGGAGCTGCTCAACGATGTGAAGATTAATCAAAAGATTAAGCCCAATTATTGGCCCAAAGAAGATTTATGCTTTGTGAAGCCCAAGTTTGTGAAGATAAAGTCCAAGATGAAGCCTATGTCTCGGCCTAGCAGATTCAAGATTAATAATGAAGATATCCTTTTGACTTTTTATTATTATAGTTTCTTTATATGTTTGGGTTTTTTTGTTTTGCAGGTTAACAAGAGTAGTTTTAGTTGTTTTATTTTGTTTCTTTGGCATTGTACTAAGACTCTAGCTAGATGTTTTGTTTCGTTGTTAGTTTTATTCCCGAAGTGTGTTTTGGGAATGCAATATTTAGGTGCAAGTTCAATGGGTATAACCATTGCTTGATTTGTATCTTTTTTTTAAATATTAATAAAATTTTGCCGGGGTACCGTCCCCTTTACCCAAAAAAAAAAAAAAAAAAAAACCCTAAACCCTAAACCCTAAACCCTAAACCCTAAACCCTAAACCCTAAACCCTAAACCCTAAACCCTAAACCCTAAACCCTAAACCCTAAACCCTAAACCCTAAACCCTAAACCCTAAACCCTAAACCCTAAACCCTAAACCCTAAACCCTAAACCCTAAACCCTAAACCCTAAACCCTAAACCCTAAACCCTAAACCCTAAACCCTAAACCCTATGGATTTTCATTTGGTTGAAAATTTTCTCTCTCTAACTTTCTCTCTCTACCTCTCTCTCTGTTAGCGATTTCTCTGGTTGTTGTCGGAAAATCCTAAAATTCTTTGTCTTAATCCTTTGTTTTCTTGTGTGTAACATGAATCCATCATCAATAACATTGAATTCCTCTGACCGTCCTCCTGATTTGGGTAAAACTCCTGAATTGGATATGTTTCATACACCACCTCAATCGATTCCTTCTGCTGAGCTGCCTCCTTTAGCTCGTCTAACTCCAAAGCAAAATAGAGCTTTACGAAGACAACAAATGGTTGTAATGGATTCTTTAAATCAAGCCCAGAAACGTAAAGTATCTAATAGGAAGACATCTCTATCAAAATCAGCTGGTATGTTGTCTAAGAAGCTTCTTACTCCAGAATTGGGGAGGAGAAAGAAGAAAGGGCGTGGTCGTTCTCCAATTGCAAGTAAGGTAACTTCTAGTGATACTAATGAGGATTTGGTCATGGCTGCCACTGCAGAAGGTTTAAACTCTGCTCCTCTTAGTCTCTCTGTTCCTACAGTTGAAGAAATGGTTAAAGTGCTGAAAAGTAATATGGATTCTTCTGATGCAAAAAGGGATGTTTTGTGTGATAATAATATGGAGGTCCAGGATGTTAATGGAAGTGGTGCAGTTCTGGAAGATGGGGGTGAAATTAAGGAAAGTAATATGTTTCAGTTTGGTAAGAGTGATAGTTACTCTGTGGATCCCTTGTTTCATGTAGATGTTAATGGCTGTTTTAAAGCTATTTTTGGTAATAAGAAAAATGATCCAAATGCTCCTGTTTCAAATGTCTGGGTTAACAAACCTCCTCCCAGAATTTCTTTTGCTGATATGATTAAAAAGGATAGTGAAACTGTTAATACTAAGCTGGAATTTATTCCTCCTACTACTCTCCCTAATGGTAAGAAAGTGGTACAATTTACAGTGGAAGAAATTAAGCAAGCAGGGGGTGCTTTTGCTCTACAGCTTTATGGTTATTTTGTTGGTACTTCAATGGATTACCAGGTGGTGAATTCAAATCTTAAGAGAATGTGGAAGGGGTATGATTTTAAAGAGGTTATTAAGACTGCTGCAGGTTTTTATCTTTGTAAGTTCAAAAGTGAAGAAGGAATGAATGCTGTTATGGAAAATGGGCCATGGTTAGTGGAGAATGTGCCTTTCTTAATCAATCAGTGGCAGCCTGGAGTTTGGCTTGAAAAAATTGAGCCAAGTAAAATTCCCATTTGGGTTTGTGTCCATAATCTTCCTGTTGAGCTATGGAATGCAAATGGAGTTAGTAAATTGATGAGTAGTATTGGTAAGCCTTTGATAATGGATAAAATTACTAAGGAAAGGTGTGTTAATAATAATGGTAGATTGGGGTATGCTAGAGTTTTAGTTGAGGTTAGTGCAGAGGATGAATTGCCAAAAGTTATTGATTTCTCTTATCCTGCTATTGGCCATTTTCCCCCAAGGAATGGAGTTCTCAATGTCAGCTACCAATGGAAGCCTCCATTATGCACCTTTTGTAAAGTGTTTGGTCATTCTCATAAGTTATGTAAGGTTAGGCCTCTTTCTGAAGATGAAATTGCTTCTAAGGCTTTAAAAGATGTTTTAAAAGTTCCAGATATTGGTTGTGATGTTGCAGTGGGTATTGTTGATGATGATGGTTTTATTGAAGTTGGTAAGAACAATAAAATAGTTAAACCTCCAAATGCAAAAGTGAATGTTAGTAATAATAGGAGTAAGAACAGGGGTAATAACATGGGTAATTTCAATGGTGGTATGTCTTTGAATATGGCTCAGAATAGAGGGAATGGTTCTGATAGATTTAAAGGGGGTCAGCTGAGATTTGATAATTCTAGTGGGACTTATTATAGAATTGATAAGGCTGGTAATAAGATTGAAGATGGTATGAGTAATGATAAACTTCCAGGTGGTACTAGCAACACTAAGGCACAACAAGCTTATGTAGTTATTAAGAACAACAGAAATGTTCAGCAGGATAAAGGCAAAGGAATAGCTGTTGGGATTACTACCATCCCTGTCTCTAATTCTTTTGGGGAATTACATGATGATGTGGATGATGATGATAGCTGGGATGTTGACAATTTGATCTATGAATCTGAAAAAGCTGTCATTGATGAGATTTTTAGCTTAAAAAGGAATCCCACTATTGATGAAAAAGGTAAATGGAGCAAAGCACAGCATGATTACTTCTTTTTAAATGCAGCTTCACATGGAATTGATGCAAATTTTGATGAAGAGGATGTATGTTCTGAAGAAAATGGTACTGCTGCTTTCTTGGTTAATGATGAATGCATGGAGGATCAACAGATGGGTGGTTCTTCCTTTTCTAAAGTTGTTTAAATGTTGATTAAAATAGCTGCTTGGAATGTTAGGGGCTTGAATAAGTCTGCTAACCAAATTCAAGTTAAAGATTTAATTAGAGATAGTAGTATTAGTGTTTGTGCATTGGTTGAAACTCATTTGTATAGAAATAATTTAAATAGAATTTGTAATTCTATTTTTGGTTCTTGGAAGTGGATGTCTAATTTTGCTGTGTCTAATGGAGGTACTAGAATTGTGCTTGGCTGGGATTCTAATTCTGTCAATGTTATGGTGATTTCTCAGCATGAACAAATAATGCATTGTTATGTTGAGCCTGTGAATGGAAAGAATGGTTTCTTTTGCTCTTTTATTTATGCTCAACATAGGATGGTTCCTAGAAGATTATTATGGGAACAGTTGCAAGTTGTGAAAGCTTCAGTAAAAGATAATCCTTGGGTGCTGTTAGGTGACTTTAATGCTACCCTTGATGTGTGTGAAAGCTCCATAGGGTCTTCTGTAGTCACTAGGGGTATGTCTGAGTTCAGGGAATGTGTGCAAGCAATTGAAGTTGATGATATTTGTATGTCTGGGCTTAAATTTACTTGGAAAAAAAGCCCAAATTCTGAAGATGGGCTTCTTAGAAAACTTGATAGAATAATGTCTAACAATGTTTTTATGGAGAAATTTCCTGCAGCAAATGCTTTATTTTTACCTTTTGTGACTTCAGATCATTCTCCTGTTGTCTTGCAAATTCCTGAATTGGTTAAGGCAAAACCTAGACCTTTTAAATTTGCTAGTTTATTGTGCAAAAAAAAGGAGTTTATTCCTATTGTAAAGAATGTGTGGGAGGAAAGTATTGATGGGTATACTATGTTTGGTGTTGTCTCAAAGCTTAAGTTATTGAAAAAACCATTGAGAAAATTGTTATGGAATCAAGGGAATTTGTTTGTTAAGGTGGAAAAGTTGAAACTGGAGCTAGATAAAGTGCAAACTGAAATGGTTGCAAATCCTCATTGTAAAGATTTAAGGTTTGAGGAAAGTATATATTTAAAATCTTATAAAGATGCTGTTGAGGATTTAGAAATTTTTCTTAAGCAAAAAGCAAAGGTTGAGTGGTTAAATGAGGGTGACTTTAATACTAAGTATTTCCATAATACTGTGAGGGGAAGATTGAATAAAAACCGTATTGAATCTGTGGTGGATATGGAAGGTAATAGATACTTTGGTGATCAAGTTGGGGAGCAGTTTATCAAGCATTTTCAGAATGTTCTTGGAAGGAGCAAATGTGTTAAAAATATTGAGGATCCTGGTGGCTTGTTTCTTAATAAGATTTCTCAAAAGGAAGCTGATTTAATGGTTAAGCCTGTGACTAATGAGGAGGTTATGCTTGCCATTTTCAGCATAAGTGATGAAAAAGCTCCAGGCCCTGATGGGTATTCTGCAAGTTTTTTCAAATCTTCTTGGAGTATTATTGGAGATGATATTTGCAAGGCTGTTAGGGAATTCTTTATCAATGGTAAACTTTTGAAAGAAATTAATTCTACCATTATTGCTTTAGTCCCTAAATCCCATACTCCTGAGAATGTTGCTGATTTTAGACCAATTTCTTGTTGTAATGTAATTTACAAATGTATTAGTAAGGTTCTTGCAAACAGGTTAAAAGGATCTTTAAATTGCATTGTTGATGAATGTCAAAGTGCTTTTATACCTCAGAGGCAAATTAGTGATAATATCTTACTCACTCAAGAATTGATGAGAAATTATCATAGAGATAGGGGTCCTTCAAAGGTTGCTTTTAAAATTGACATACAAAAGGCTTATGATACTGTGGAGTGGGAATTTTTGAGAAACAGTTTGTATTGGTTTGGTTTCCCTCCTCAAATGTGCAGTTGGATAATGAATTGCATCAGTTCCACTTCCTTCTGTATTAGTGTTAATGGTGAGTTGAAAGGGTATTTCTCTGGGAAAAGGGGGCTTAGGCAAGGTGATCCTCTATCCCCCTATCTTTTTACTCTTGTAATGGAAGTATTAACTCTAATGATTAAAAGGAAAACCCTCAATGATAATGCTTTTAAATACCATTGGAAGTGTGAGAAGATTAAGCTCACACACTTATGTTTTGCTGATGATTTGGTCCTATTTTGCAATGCTGATGTGCATTCTGTCTCTGTGTTAAAGAATGCTATTGATGAATTCTCTCATGTTTCTGGTCTGCTTCCTAGTTTGGAAAAGAGCACTAGTTTTTTTGGAAATGTTAATGATGATATTTGTGCTTCTATTCTTGAAATAATGCCTTTTAAGATTGGAAAATTGGCAGTTAAGTACCTTGGTGTTCCCCTAATCTCTTCTAGGCTGCAACTTTACCATTGTACCCCTTTGGTTGATAAAGTTAAAAAGAGGTTACTGGATTGGAAAAACAAGTCTTTGTCTTTTGCTGGCAGATTACAATTACTGAATTCAGTTATTAGTTCTATTCAGATTTATTGGTCTTCTGTGTTCATCTTACCTGCTGCCATTACTGAAGAAATAGAGAGACTCATGAGAGGTTTCTTATGGAGTCATGGGATTCTAAAAAGAGGTCAAGCTAAAGTGAATTGGATTGATGTTTGTAAACCAAAGTCTCAAGGTGGTTTGGGAATTAAAGCTCTAAAGTCCTGGAATATAGCTCTTATGGCAAAGCATCTTTGGAATATTGCTAATAGGAAGGATTCTCTGTGGGTGAAATGGGTCAATACTTATAAATTGACTGATAGAAGGGGTTATGTGAGAAATATTTGGGATCTGCCAGTTATGAAGGACTCTTGTTGGTCTTGGAGAAAGATATTGTATTGTAGGAAAGAAGTTAGAAGTCATATTGTTTGCAGACTTGGGAATGGCAAAAACACTTCAGCTTGGTATGATAATTGGTTCCCTAATGGTCCTTTATGTGAATTAATTTCTAGAAGAGACATTTATGAAAGCAACTTTTCTTTAAATTCTTCTGTGGCTGATGTTGTTGTTAATGGGGAATGGACTTGGCCTGCTGATTGGGAGGAAAGGTTTCCACATCTTTTTAATACCCCTCCCCCCCTGTTGATAGCTGATAGAGATGATAAGGTTTTATGGAAATCAAAAGATGGAAAACTGGATGTATTCACTGTCAAGGCTGCTTGGAATGATTTGATAAAAGAATGTCCTAAGGTTAATTGGTATAAACTGGTTTGGTTCTCTCAATGCATTCCTAGACATTCATTTGTTCTATGGCTTGCTATTAATGAGAAACTTAAAACTCAAGATAGAATATTCTTTGATTATGGAGGAATGGATTTAAAATGTGCTTTCTGTAAAGTCCAGAATGATTCTCATGGGCACTTGTTTTTTGAATGTGGTTTTTGTTATTCTGTCTGGGAAGACCTCAAAAGCATGGTTAGGCTTGAGCACTGTCCTAACAATTGGCATGATATTGTTAATTATATGCAAAAGGTCCCTATTAACAAGTCAATTTGGAGCATTTTACAAAGACTGACTTTGGGTGCTACAGTTTACACTATTTGGCATGAGAGAAACCTTAGATTGTTTCAGTCTAAATCAAGGTCAAAGGATGAGGTATGTAAGCAAATTATAAAAGTTGTTAGACTTAGATGCTTAAGTTTAAGAATTAAACCTTCTAAACAATCCCTTGAAGCTGCTTCTATTTGGAATTTGCATATGGATAAAGATGGGATTATGGAAAAGGATTTTTTGTTTAATGGGGTCAAAAAAGCTTATTGATGAGAGAAGTTTTGGCCTTTCCTTATGGAATAGTTGTTTCTTGATATTCTGCTTTTGGAGTAGTATTGTGTTTTGGAGCAGTATTATTGAGAATGTTGATGGTTACTACTGCTTGAGCAGTAGTAACAGTTTGGGAGCAGTAGTTTATGATGGAGCAGTTGTTGATAGTGTTAGCAGTAGTAATACTAATACGGATGTTGTTTCTACTGATTGTGGTAAAAAGAAAGAAGTTGGTTACTACGGTTGGATCAGTTGTAAGCTCACGGATGCGGAGTCCAAGCCCAATTTGAAGCCCATTTTGAAGACTAGAAGATATGAGGCCAAGATTGAAGATATCCTTGCTATGTTTTATTTTTATTACTTAATGTGTTTATGTGGTTTTGTTTTGCAGGATAAAATTACTAGGATTGTTTTTGATGTTTTTTTCATTTGGTATTGTATTAAAACTTTAGTTAGACATTTTGTTTCGTTTTTAGTTTTGTTCCCAAAGTGTGTTTTGGGAATGCATGACTTAGGTGCAAGTTCAATGGGTATAACCATTGCTTGATGTTTATATTTCTTAAGTTTTAATAAAATTTTGCCGGGGTACCGTCCCCTTTACCCAAAAAAAAAAAAAAAAACCCTAAACCCTAAACCCTAAACCCTAAACCCTAAACCCTAAACCCTAAACCCTAAACCCTAAACCCTAAACCCTAAACCCTAAACCCTAAACCCTAAACCCTAAACCCTAAACCCTAAACCCTAAACCCTAAACCCTAAACCCTAAACCCTAAACCCTAAACCCTAAACCCTAAACCCTAAACCCTAAACCCTAAACCCTAAACCCTAAACCCTAAACCCTAAACCCTAAACCCTAAACCCTAAACCCTAAACCCTAAACCCTATGGCTTTTCATTTGCTTGAATTTTTTCTCTCTCTAACTTTCTCTCTCTAAAATTCTCTCTGTTAGCGATTTTGGCGGCAGCTGGTCGGAATCCTAAATTTTTTCATCTTTGTCTTGAATTTCTTGGTTGTTTTCTTGATTGAAGCATGAATCCATCACAAAACTTGTCTCATTTGTCTGATATACCACCGGATTTAATCCCTCCTGATAAGGAGTGTTTTGTTACTCCACCTCAAACACTATTAGCTGGTGATACTCCACCACCAGTTCAGAATCTTTCAATTGGAGCAATTAAAAATCAGTTGAAAACTAAGATTAAACCTAGATCTGGGTTGATATCTAAAAAGCGTAAGAAATCATTGACGGGTTCTTCACAAAAATCTGTTCCATTGATTTCTAGTATTGCAGCTCAATTAAACAAGAAGGTTAAACCTAGGTCTGTTGATTCTAGTGTTAGTGATTCAGTTGATGAAGGTATGGTTGAGGCTAAGAGTGTGATTGAAGATGTTATTGTTTCATTGGATTTAAAGAGGGGTGATGCTTTAATGGAAGAAAAAGTGAATATAGTTAATAAATATATGGGTGTTGGCAGTGTTGGAAATCCTAAGAATGTGTTTGAACAGCAGGGGAATGTTTTTGTTGATGTTTCTGGTCATAAACAGGATGATGTTAGTGGTAATGGGGGTGTTCAAGATGGTGGTGGATTTGTTTCGGGTAATAGTTCTAGTGTTAAAGGCACTGTTCCATTGGACCCAAAACAGAATGTTTGGTCTACAAGGGGAGTTTCTTTTGCAGAAATGTTAAAGAAAACTGCTAGTGTTGATGAAATTAAAATGGAGTATGTGCCTCCAGTGAAGCTCCCTAATGGTCAAAAGAGGGTGTGTTTTTCTGCTCAAGAAATTAAAGCAGCTGGCAGTGCTTTTTCTCTTCAGTTGTATGGTTATTTTATTGGAACTTCTATGGATTTTCAAGTTGTGAATGCTAATTTAAGAAGAATGTGGAGATCTTTTGATTTAAAAGAGGTTACAAAGACTAAAGCTGGATTTTATCTTTGTAAATTTAAAAGTGAAAAAGGGATGAAAGAGGCTCTTGAAAGTGGGCCGTGGTTGGTTGAAAATGTCCCTTTTTTTGTAAACCAATGGACTCCTGGTGTTTGGCTTGAGAAGGTTGAACCTCACAATGTTCCTATCTGGGTTTGTATGCATAATATTCCAGTTGAATTGTGGAATGGTAGGAGTATTGGGAAGCTTGTGAGTGGAATTGGAAAGCCATTGTTAATGGATAAAGTTACAATGGAAAGGTGTATGAGCAAATCTGGAAGAATGGGATATGCCAGAGTGTTGGTTGAGGTGTTGGCTGATGAGGAGTTACCTAATTACGTGGAGTTTGAATATGAAGCTATTGACAGCTTTCCTTCAAGAGTAGGCAAATTGGATGTTTCTTATCAATGGAAGCCCCCATTGTGTACTCATTGTAAGGTGTTTGGTCATTCTACAAAGCAATGTAAAATTAGACCTCAGTCTGAAGAAGAACAAGCTGCTAGCATTTTAAAGGAAGCTTTGAAGATGAGGGAGAATGTGGTTGGGGCAGTAGAAACAGAGCATGGGAATGAAGATGGTTTTCAAGTTGTGGGGAAGAGGAATAAAGTAGTACAATTACCAAGAGGTTTTCAACAGCAAAGGCAAAGTGTATTTAATAGAATGAATGTAGTTAATAATCAACAAAACAAATCGTATCAACAGAAAGTGTATGCACAGTCCTGGCAACAAAAGAAGCAGCAGAAAAAAGTTAATATGGATCAGCAGCAGCAAGTTACTACTGCTCAGCAGCAGCAACTTACTACTGCTCAGCAGCAGCAAGTTACTATGGATCAGCTGAAACAAGTTACTACGGGTCAGATGAAACAAGTTACTACGGATCAACAGAAGCATCAACAGCAGAAAAAAGAAAATAAAATCCAATTTGAATCAGAGAATGGTAAGGGAAACAAAGGTAAAGGCAAACAATCTCAAAGTATGGATGTTATGGAGGAGGACATTCCCGTTGCTAATTCTTTTCAAGGGTTAGAGGTTGAAGAGGGAAGTGAGGATGACCATTTTGATGAAGATGATCAGATCTGGGCTTCTGAAAGAGCTATTGTTAATGAGTTTTTTAAAGCCAAAGCTAATCCAACTTCTGAAGATAAGAGTTTTTGGTCTAATGCACAAAAGGATTATTTTATGATTAATTGCATAAGTCATGGATTGGATCCTGATTTTGAAGAAGAAGATGTTGCTTCAGAGGATGATGGAGCTGCTAAGGATATGGGGTTAGATGCTGAGTTTGAAGTGCTACAGAATGTAGGTGCTTCTGTTATTCCTACTGTTTAAGTATGTTATTGAAAATAGCTTCTTGGAATGTTAGGGGCCTTAATAAGGCTTCTAACCAAACTCAGGTTGTTGATTTGATTAAAGATAGTGGTATTAGTGTTTGTGGTTTGTTGGAGACTCATTTGTATAGAAACAATGTAAATAGAGTTTGTAATTCTATTTTTGGTCAATGGAGGTGGATTTCTAATCATGATGTTTGTGATGGTGGGACTAGAATTGTTATTGGTTGGGATCCTAATTCTGTAAATGTTATGATCCTTCATCAACATCCTCAAGTTATGCATTGTTTTATAGTTCCTGTCAATGGTCAAGATGGGTTCTTCTGTTCTTTTGTTTATGCTTTCCATAGAATGGTTCCTAGAAGAAGTTTATGGGAGCAGCTTGAGGTTCATAAACAAACTGTCCATAATAGGCCTTGGTGTTTGTTGGGTGATTTTAACTCTACTTTGGATGTTTGTGAGAGTTCTTTTGGGTCTTCTATAGTAACTAGAAGCATGTCTGAATTTAGAGATTGTGTGCATAATATTGAAATTGATGATGTGGGTATGTCTGGGCTGAAGTTTACTTGGAACAAAAGTCCTGGATGCACTGATGGATTGCTGAAGAAATTGGATAGAGCTATGAGTAATGTTGAGTTTGTTTCTAAATTCCCAAATGCCCATGCTTTATTTCTTCCTTTTGTCACCTCTGACCATAGTCCAGTTGTTATGAATATTCCTGAGCTTGTTAAAGCTAAGCCTAAAGCCTTCAAATTTGCTAATTATTTGAGTAGGAAAGATGGTTTTATCCCTGCTGTGAAGGAGGTTTGGTGCAGAAATGTTGATGGTTATGCTATGTATTCTGTTGTTTCAAAGCTGAAGCAGTTAAAGAAGCCATTGAGGAAGCTTAGTTGGGAGCAAGGTAATCTTTATGATAAGGTGAATAGGTGTAAGGCTGAGCTGCTCAAAGTGCAAACTGAAGTTGTTGATGATCCTACTAATGAAGATTTAAGATTTGAAGAAGCTGCTTATCTTCATTCTTTTAAGGCTGCAACTGTTGATTTGGAGTTATTTTTGAAGCAAAAAGCTAAGGTTGAATGGCTTAAAGAAGGTGATTTTAATACTTCTTATTTTCATAAAGTTGTAAAAGGGAGAATTAATAAGCACAGGATTGAGTCTGTTATGGATATGAGTGGTGGTATGCACTTTGGTACTCAAGTTGGGGGGCAATTTGTGAAACATTTTAGCTCAGTTTTGGGACAGAAAAAGGATGTTAGTCCCATTGATGATCCTGCTGGCTTGTTTTTAAACAAAGTTCCTCATGATGTTGCTGAAATGATGATAAAGCCGTTTACTAATGATGAGATTAAAGATGCTATGTTTAATATTGATGATGATAAAGCTCCTGGTCCAGATGGTTTCTCTTCTAAATTCTTCAAAGCCTCATGGAGTATTGTTGGAGATGAGGTTTGTACTGCTGTTAAGGAGTTTTTTCATTCTGGGAAGCTTCTTAAAGAGGTAAATGCTACTATAATTGCCTTAGTTCCTAAATCTCAAACACCTCAAAAGGTTTCTGATTTTAGGCCTATATCTTGCTGCAATGTATTGTATAAGTGTATTAGTAAAGCTTTGACTAATAGAATCAAGTTTGCTCTTGGTTCTATTGTGGATGAATGTCAAAGTGCTTTTATACCATCTAGGCAGATTAGTGATAATATTCTGCTAACTCAAGAGTTAATGAGGAATTATCACAGGAAAAGAGGCCCTCATAAAGTTGCTTTTAAAATAGACATTCAGAAAGCTTATGATACTGTTGAATGGGAGTTTTTGCAGTCTTGTTTGTATTGGTATGGATTCCCCCCTAGAATGTGTAGTTGGATCATGGAGTGTATGACTTCAACTACTTTTTCTGTAAGTGTGAATGGGGATATTCATGGTTTTTTCAAAGGTAGGAGGGGGTTGAGACAGGGTGATCCTTTATCCCCTTATCTATTCACTTTGGTTATGGAAGTACTTACTTTGATGATAAAAAGAAGAACTGCTAATGATGAAGATTTCAAGTATCATTGGAAGTGTGAGAAGTTGAAACTTACTCACTTATGCTTTGCTGATGATTTGATTCTTTTTTGTCATGCCAATGCCCACTCTGTGTCTGTCCTGAAGGCTGCTTTAGATGAATTTAGTTCAGTTTCTGGACTTATTCCTAGTCTTGAGAAGAGTTTGACTTTCTTTGGGAATGTTCAAGAATTAAGGAAAGCTTCTATTAATGATATTATGAAGTTTAAAGAGGGTGTTCTTCCTGTCAAGTACTTGGGGGTCCCTCTTTTATCTACCAGACTATATGATTATGATTGTGAAGACCTTATTGATAAGGTTAAAAGAAGAATTATGGATTGGAAGAATAAATCTTTATCTTTTGCTGGAAGGTTGCAACTGATCAGGTCTGTGCTTAGCTCTTTGCAAATTTATTGGTCCTCTGTTTTTATTCTGCCTGTTTCTATCTCTAATAAGCTAGAAAGTCTTATGAGGGGTTTTTTGTGGTGCCATGGTGAGTTGAAAAGGGGTAAGGCTAAAGTGAATTGGATTGATGTTTGTCGTCCTAAAGATCAAGGTGGCTTGGGTATTAAATCCCTTGCTTCATGGAATGTTGCCCTTATCTCAAAACATATATGGAATATTGTTAGTAGGAAGGAATCCTTGTGGGTTAAGTGGGTGTATGCTTACAGACTATGTGATAGAAGCTTTAATGAAAGGAATTTTTGGGATGTGCCTTTAATGAAAGATACTTGTTGGAGTTGGAGGAAGATTTTGCAAAGTAGAAATTCTGTTAGAGATCATATTGCTTATAGGCTGGGAAATGGTACTAAGACTTCTTTATGGTTTGATAATTGGTTTCCTGGAGGTCCTTTATGCAATTTTATTTCTAAGAGAGATATTTATGAGAGTGAATTTTCTTTAGCTTCAAAAGTTTCAGATGGAGTCATTAATGCTGAATGGAAGTGGCCTTTGGATTGGGAAGATAGATTTCCAGTTTTGTTCACTACTCCTCCTCCTTTGTTGATCAGAGATAGAGAAGATAGTGTTGTTTGGAAGACTAATGCTGGTATTTTGGTTCCTTTTTCTGTTAAAACAGCTTGGTGTGATCTAATTGAGGTTCATCCTAAGGTTACATGGGCAAAGCTTGTATGGTTCAGTCAATGTATCCCTAGGCATTCATTTATCTTGTGGTTGGCTATAAAGGAGAAACTTAGGACACAAGATAGAATGATTTTTGGATCTCCCCTTGCTAATTTACAGTGTGCTTTCTGTAAGAATCAATGTGATAGTCATGGACATTTGTTCTTTGAATGTGACTATCCTTTGAGTGTTTGGGAGGAAATGAAAAGCTTATGCAGAATGGATCATGCTCCAAATAGTTTAGTTGATGTGATTGATTATTTCAGTAGAGTCCCTGTTAACAAGTCTGTGTGGAGTGTCCTTCAGAGATTGGTTCTTGGTGCTACTATCTACTACATATGGCAGGAAAGAAACCTAAGGTTATTTCAATCAAAGTCTAGGTCTAATACTGATTTATGTAAACTTATTAAGGAAGTAATTAGACTTAGATGTTTGAGTTTGAAGATTAGGGATTCTAGACAATCAAGGGAGGCAGCTGAATTGTGGAATCTGAATGTGAATATGGGTGGATTTGCTTTTAAAAAGTTATGATAAGCAAACACAATTTTGTGATGGGAGAGAAGTGGCATCTATTTGTTTGTTTAAAAATATGGATGAATAAAGGGTCTATCAAGCTTATTGATGAGAGAATGATAGGCCTATCCTTTTTATTGATGGGAGTTTCTATGTTTTGGCTGTATGGTTTCTACTGCTTGAGCAGTAGTAATGAGTTGGATGGTGGTTACTACTGCTTGAGCAGTAGTAATGAGGTTATTGATGGTTTCTACTGCTTGAGCAGTAGTAATGAGTTTGATGATGGTTTCTACTGCTTGAGCAGTATTAATAAGAAGGAGGATAGTTTATGCGGGTGGAGCAGTAGTAATAGAAATATTGAAGGTTCCTACTGCTTGAGCAGTAGGAATGGGTATGTTAGTAGTTGCTACTGCTTAAGCAGTAGTAATGAAAATAAAAAAGGTGTCTACGGATGGATCAGTATTAATGGGGGTTTCTACTGCGGCAGTATTAATGGGAAGGATGATGGTTACTACGGATGGAGCAGTACCAAGTCCAAAGAAGTGAAACTCAAGCCCAAGTTGAAGCCCAAGTTGAAGCCTAGAAGATTCAAGTCCAAGAATGAAGATATCCTTATGATGGTTTATTATTATTGTTTTATGTGTTTGTGTTTTTCTGTTTTGCAGGTTCAGAGGACTAGTTTAGTTTTTGATATTTTAGTTGTTTGGTATTGTATTAAAATTCTAGCTAGACGTTTTATTTCGTTTTTAGTCCTATTCCCAAAGTGTGTTTTGGGAATGCAATATCTAGGTACAAGTCCAATGGGTATAACCATTGCTTGATTTGTATATGTTTTAAATTTTAATAAAATTTTGCCGGGGTACCGTCCCCTTTACCCAAAAAAAAAAAAAAACCCTCAACCCTAAACCCTAAACCCTAAACCCTAAACCCTAAACCCTAAACCCTAAACCCTAAACCCTAAACCCTAAACCCTAAACCCTAAACCCTAAACCCTTAAACTTGACAGAATTATGTCTAATAGTGCCTTTATTGAAAAGTTTCCTGCTGCAAATGCTATTTTCCTTCCTTTTGTAACATCTGATCACTCTCCTGGTGTTATTCAAATTCCTGAGCTTAAGAGAGTTAATCCCAGGCCTTTTAAGTTTGTGAGTTTGCTGTGTAAAAAGAAAGAATTTCTGCCATTAGTTAAAAATGTTTGGGAGGATAAAGTGGAGGGTCATAATATGTTTGCTGTTGTCTCCAAGTTGAAGAAGCTTAAGAAGCCTTTGAGAAAGCTTTTGTGGAATCAAGGTAATTTATCTAGTAAAGTGAATAAACTGAAGGTGGAATTGGATAGAGTTCAGTCTGAGATGGTTGCAAATCCTCATTGTAAGGAGCTCAGATTTGAGGAGAATATTTATTTGAAAGCTTATAAAGATGCAGTTGAGGAGTTGGAGTTGTTTCTTAAACAGAAAGCTAAGATTGAATGGTTGAGTGAGGGTGATTTTAATACAAAGTATTTTCATAATGTAATTAAGGGGAGGCTTAACAGAAATAGAATTGAGTCTGTGATGGATTTGGATGGTAACAGGTTTTATGGGGAGCAGGTGGGGGAACAATTTGTAAATCATTTTAAGAAAGTTCTTGGTAGTAGTAAGGCTGTTTATGAGATTTCTGAGCCTAATGGATTGTTTATTAATAAGATCCCACAGAGTACTGCTGTTGATATGGTTAAAATGGTGACAAATGAAGAAATTAAGAATGCTATTTTTAGTATTAGTGATGAAAAGGCCCCTGGCCCTGATGGTTTTTCTGCAAGTTTTTTTAAGACTTCTTGGAGTATTGTTGGTGATGATGTGTGCAGGGCTGTCAAAGACTTCTTTTGTAATGGTAAACTTTTAAAGGAAATTAATGCTACTATCATTGCTCTTGTTCCTAAGTCTCATACACCTGAGAATGTGGCTGATTTTAGACCTATTTCCTGCTGCAATGTTATCTATAAATGTATTAGCAAAGTTCTTGCTAATAGATTGAAGGGGTCTCTTAATTCTATTGTTGATATTTGCCAAAGTGCTTTCATTCCTTCTAGGCAGATAAGTGATAACATTTTGCTTACTCAGGAGCTAATGAGAAATTACCATAGGGATAGAGGTCCTTCTAAAGTTGCATTTAAAATTGATATCCAGAAGGCCTATGATTCAGTGGAATGGGATTTTTTGGAAAAGAGTTTGGTTTGTTTTGGATTCCCTGATCAAATGTGTAAGTGGATTATGAGTTGTATCTCTTCTACTTCTTTTTGTATCAGTGTTAATGGGGAATTAAAGGGGTATTTTGCTGGAAAGAGGGGATTAAGGCAAGGGGATCCATTATCTCCATATCTTTTCACCCTTGTAATGGAGGTGTTAACTTTGATGATTAAGAGGAAAACTGATAATGATATTAATTTCAAATATCATTGGAAGTGTGATAAAGTCAAGCTTACCCATTTATGCTTTGCAGATGATTTGGTGTTATTCTGTAAAGCTGATCTATATTCAGTGGCTGTGCTTAAGAGTGCTATTGATGAATTCTCTAAGGTTTCTGGTTTGATTCCTAACCTGGAAAAAAGTACCACTTTTTTTGGAAATGTGGATGAAGCTGTGGCTGCTTCTATTCTGGAAGTTATGCCTTTTAAAGTGGGGAAGCTGGCAGTTAAATATTTAGGAGTTCCATTAATTTCTTCTAGATTGCAGCCATACCATTGTACCCCTTTGGTTGATAAGGTGAAAAAGAGATTATTAGACTGGAAGAATAAGAATTTATCTTTTGCTGGAAGGTTACAATTAATCAAGTCTGTAATCAGTTCTATCCAAATTTATTGGGCCTCTGTGTTTGTTCTTCCTACTGCTATCACAAATGCTATTGAGAGTCTTATGAGGGGCTTTCTTTGGAGTCATGGGGTTTTAAGGAGGGGTCAAGCCAAGGTTAAATGGAGTGATGTTTGTAAGCCTAAATCTCAAGGAGGGCTGGGTATAAAAGCTCTTAACACCTGGAATATTGCTTTGATGGCTAAACACTCTTGGAATATAGTTAATAAGAAAGATTCTTTGTGGGTTAAGTGGGTTAATGTTTATAAGCTTACTGATAGAAGTGGGAATAGGAGAAATTTTTGGGATTTGCCTATTATGAAGGATTCATGCTGGTCTTGGAGGAAAATATTGCATTGTAGAGCTGATATCAGGAATCATGTTGTTGTGAGAATTGGTAATGGTAGAGATACTTCAGCATGGTATGATAACTGGTTTCCTGATGGCATTTTGAGTGAATTTATCACTAGAAGGGACATATATGAAAGTAATTTTAATTTGCAGTCTTCTGTTGCTGATATTATTTATAGGGGTGAATGGTTATGGCCTATTGAGTGGAGGGACAGATTTCCAGTGTTGTTTAATACTCCTCCCCCTCTATTGATTAATGACAGGATGGATAAGGTGTAATGGAAAACTAGAGAAAATAAAATTTCTCTATTTTCTGTTAAAACTGCTTGGAAAGATTTGATTGAGGTTCATAATAAGGTTGATTGGAGTAAGTTAGTCTGGTTCTCTCAATGTATCCCAAGACACTCTTTTGTGTTGTGGCTTGCTATTCAGGGAAAGTTAAAAACTCAAGATAGATTGTTTTTTGACTTTGGGGAGATTGACCTTCAGTGTGCTTTTTGCAAGGAACAAGTTGATTCTCATGAACACTTGTTCTTTGAATGTAGCTTTTGCTTATCAGTTTGGGAAGAGCTTAAAGGGTTAAGTAGGCTTGAGCATTGTCCTAACAACTGGCCTGATGTTATTTCTTTTATGCAGCAAGTTCCTGTTAATAAGTCTATTTGGAGCATTCTGCAGAGATTGGTTCTTGGAGCCACTGTTTATACCATATGGAATGAAAGGAATTTAAGACTGTTTCAAGCAAAATCAAAGTCAAGAGAAGAGGTATGTAAGCAAATCAAGAATATTATTAGACTTAGATGTTTAAGTCTTAAAATTAGGCCTTCAAAACAATCTTATGAAGCTGCTAAGTTATGGGATTTTCACATTGATAGAGGTGGTTCTATGGAGGAGGATGGTTTATATAATGGGGTCTAGTAAGCTTATTGATGAGAGAATTCTAGGCCTTTCCTTTTGGAATAGATGTTTTTTGATATTTTGTTGTTGGAATGGTATTTGGTTTTGGAGCAGTATTTTTGAGAGAGTTAATGGTTACTACTGCTTAAGCAGTAGTAACAATTTGGGAGCAGTTGTATATGATGGTGCAGTAGTTGATTGGGAAAGCAGTAGTAATAGAAATATTGTTGGTGTTGCTATTGTTGGTTCAGTAGGAATGGGATTGTTTGAAGTTTCTACTGAATGTATGAGGGAAAGAGATACTGGTTACTACGGATGGAGCAGTACCAAGCCTGTGAATGTGGAGTCCAAGCCCAATCTGAAGCCCAATTTGAAGAATAGAAGATTCAAGGCCAAGATTGATGATATCCTTAATGTGTTTTATTTTTATTATTATGTTATGTGTTTTTATGGTTTTGTTTTGCAGGTTAAAAGGAGTAGGATAGTTTTTGATATTTTTCTCATTTGGTATTGTATTAAGACTTTAGCTAGACATCTAGTTTCTTTTTTAGTTTTGTACCCAAAGTGTGTTTTGGGGATGCATGATCTAGGTCCAAGTCCAATGGGTATAACCATTGCTTGATGTTTATATTTTTTGAGTTATTAATAAAATTTTGCCGGGGTACCGTCCCCTTTACCCAAAAAAAAAAACCCTAAACCCTAAACCCTAAACCCTAAACCCTAAACCCTAAACCCTAAACCCTATGGCTTTTCATTTGCTTGAATTTTTTCTCTCTCTAACTTTCTCTCTCTAAAATTCTCTCTGTTAGCGATTTTGGCGGCAGCTGGTCGGAATCCTAAATTTTTTCATCTTTGTCTTGAATTTCTTGGTTGTTTTCTTGATTGAAGCATGAATCCATCACAAAACTTGTCTCATTTGTCTGATATACCACCGGATTTAATCCCTCCTGATAAGGAGTGTTTTGTTACTCCACCTCAAACACTATTAGCTGGTGATACTCCACCACCAGTTCAGAATCTTTCAATTGGAGCAATTAAAAATCAGTTGAAAACTAAGATTAAACCTAGATCTGGGTTGATATCTAAAAAGCGTAAGAAATCATTGACGGGTTCTTCACAAAAATCTGTTCCATTGATTTCTAGTATTGCAGCTCAATTAAACAAGAAGGTTAAACCTAGGTCTGTTGATTCTAGTGTTAGTGATTCAGTTGATGAAGGTATGGTTGAGGCTAAGAGTGTGATTGAAGATGTTATTGTTTCATTGGATTTAAAGAGGGGTGATGCTTTAATGGAAGAAAAAGTGAATATAGTTAATAAATATATGGGTGTTGGCAGTGTTGGAAATCCTAAGAATGTGTTTGAACAGCAGGGGAATGTTTTTGTTGATGTTTCTGGCCATAAACAGGATGATGTTAGTGGTAATGGGGGTGTTCAAGATGGTGGTGGATTTGTTTCGGGTAATAGTTCTAGTGTTAAAGGCACTGTTCCATTGGACCCAAAACAGAATGTTTGGTCTACAAGGGGAGTTTCTTTTGCAGAAATGTTAAAGAAAACTGCTAGTGTTGATGAAATTAAAATGGAGTATGTGCCTCCAGTGAAGCTCCCTAATGGTCAAAAGAGGGTGTGTTTTTCTGCTCAAGAAATTAAAGCAGCTGGCAGTGCTTTTTCTCTTCAGTTGTATGGTTATTTTATTGAAACTTCTATGGATTTTCAAGTTGTGAATGCTAATTTAAGAAGAATGTGGAGATCTTTTGATTTAAAAGAGGTTACAAAGACTAAAGCTGGATTTTATCTTTGTAAATTTAAAAGTGAAAAAGGGATGAAAGAGGCTCTTGAAAGTGGGCCGTGGTTGGTTGAAAATGTCCCTTTTTTTGTAAACCAATGGACTCCTGGTGTTTGGCTTGAGAAGGTTGAACCTCACAATGTTCCTATCTGGGTTTGTATGCATAATATTCCAGTTGAATTGTGGAATGGTAGGAGTATTGGGAAGCTTGTGAGTGGAATTGGAAAGCCATTGTTAATGGATAAAGTTACAATGGAAAGGTGTATGAGCAAATCTGGAAGAATGGGATATGCCAGAGTGTTGGTTGAGGTGTTGGCTGATGAGGAGTTACCTAATTACGTGGAGTTTGAATATGAAGCTATTGACAGCTTTCCTTCAAGAGTAGGCAAATTGGATGTTTCTTATCAATGGAAGCCCCCATTGTGTACTCATTGTAAGGTGTTTGGTCATTCTACAAAGCAATGTAAAATTAGACCTCAGTCTGAAGAAGAACAAGCTGCTAGCATTTTAAAGGAAGCTTTGAAGATGAGGGAGAATGTGGTTGGGGCAGTAGAAACAGAGCATGGGAATGAAGATGGTTTTCAAGTTGTGGGGAAGAGGAATAAAGTAGTACAATTACCAAGAGGTTTTCAACAGCAAAGGCAAAGTGTATTTAATAGAATGAATGTAGTTAATAATCAACAAAACAAATCGTATCAACAGAAAGTGTATGCACAGTCCTGGCAACAAAAGAAGCAGCAGAAAAAAGTTAATATGGATCAGCAGCAGCAAGTTACTACTGCTCAGCAGCAGCAACTTACTACTGCTCAGCAGCAGCAAGTTACTATGGATCAGCTGAAACAAGTTACTACGGGTCAGATGAAACAAGTTACTACGGATCAACAGAAGCATCAACAGCAGAAAAAAGAAAATAAAATCCAATTTGAATCAGAGAATGGTAAGGGAAACAAAGGTAAAGGCAAACAATCTCAAAGTATGGATGTTATGGAGGAGGACATTCCCGTTGCTAATTCTTTTCAAGGGTTAGAGGTTGAAGAGGGAAGTGAGGATGACCATTTTGATGAAGATGATCAGATCTGGGCTTCTGAAAGAGCTATTGTTAATGAGTTTTTTAAAGCCAAAGCTAATCCAACTTCTGAAGATAAGAGTTTTTGGTCTAATGCACAAAAGGATTATTTTATGATTAATTGCATAAGTCATGGATTGGATCCTGATTTTGAAGAAGAAGATGTTGCTTCAGAGGATGATGGAGCTGCTAAGGATATGGGGTTAGATGCTGAGTTTGAAGTGCTACAGAATGTAGGTGCTTCTGTTATTCCTACTGTTTAAGTATGTTATTGAAAATAGCTTCTTGGAATGTTAGGGGCCTTAATAAGGCTTCTAACCAAACTCAGGTTGTTGATTTGATTAAAGATAGTGGTATTAGTGTTTGTGGTTTGTTGGAGACTCATTTGTATAGAAACAATGTAAATAGAGTTTGTAATTCTATTTTTGGTCAATGGAGGTGGATTTCTAATCATGATGTTTGTGATGGTGGGACTAGAATTGTTATTGGTTGGGATCCTAATTCTGTAAATGTTATGATCCTTCATCAACATCCTCAAGTTATGCATTGTTTTATAGTTCCTGTCAATGGTCAAGATGGGTTCTTCTGTTCTTTTGTTTATGCTTTCCATAGAATGGTTCCTAGAAGAAGTTTATGGGAGCAGCTTGAGGTTCATAAACAAACTGTCCATAATAGGCCTTGGTGTTTGTTGGGTGATTTTAACTCTACTTTGGATGTTTGTGAGAGTTCTTTTGGGTCTTCTATAGTAACTAGAAGCATGTCCGAATTTAGAGATTGTGTGCATAATATTGAAATTGATGATGTGGGTATGTCTGGGCTGAAGTTTACTTGGAACAAAAGTCCTGGATGCACTGATGGATTGCTGAAGAAATTGGATAGAGCTATGAGTAATGTTGAGTTTGTTTCTAAATTCCCAAATGCCCATGCTTTATTTCTTCCTTTTGTCACCTCTGACCATAGTCCAGTTGTTATGAATATTCCTGAGCTTGTTAAAGCTAAGCCTAAAGCCTTCAAATTTGCTAATTATTTGAGTAGGAAAGATGGTTTTATCCCTGCTGTGAAGGAGGTTTGGTGCAGAAATGTTGATGGTTATGCTATGTATTCTGTTGTTTCAAAGCTGAAGCAGTTAAAGAAGCCATTGAGGAAGCTTAGTTGGGAGCAAGGTAATCTTTATGATAAGGTGAATAGGTGTAAGGCTGAGCTGCTCAAAGTGCAAACTGAAGTTGTTGATGATCCTACTAATGAAGATTTAAGATTTGAAGAAGCTGCTTATCTTCATTCTTTTAAGGCTGCAACTGTTGATTTGGAGTTATTTTTGAAGCAAAAAGCTAAGGTTGAATGGCTTAAAGAAGGTGATTTTAATACTTCTTATTTTCATAAAGTTGTAAAAGGGAGAATTAATAAGCACAGGATTGAGTCTGTTATGGATATGAGTGGTGGTATGCACTTTGGTACTCAAGTTGGGGGGCAATTTGTGAAACATTTTAGCTCAGTTTTGGGACAGAAGAAGGATGTTAGTCCCATTGATGATCCTGCTGGCTTGTTTTTAAACAAAGTTCCTCATGATGTTGCTGAAATGATGATAAAGCCGTTTACTAATGATGAGATTAAAGATGCTATGTTTAATATTGATGATGATAAAGCTCCTGGTCCAGATGGTTTCTCTTCTAAATTCTTCAAAGCCTCATGGAGTATTGTTGGAGATGAGGTTTGTACTGCTGTTAAGGAGTTTTTTCATTCTGGGAAGCTTCTTAAAGAGGTAAATGCTACTATAATTGCCTTAGTTCCTAAATCTCAAACACCTCAAAAGGTTTCTGATTTTAGGCCTATATCTTGCTGCAATGTATTGTATAAGTGTATTAGTAAAGCTTTGACTAATAGAATCAAGTTTGCTCTTGGTTCTATTGTGGATGAATGTCAAAGTGCTTTTATACCATCTAGGCAGATTAGTGATAATATTCTGCTAACTCAAGAGTTAATGAGGAATTATCACAGGAAAAGAGGCCCTCATAAAGTTGCTTTTAAAATAGACATTCAGAAAGCTTATGATACTGTTGAATGGGAGTTTTTGCAGTCTTGTTTGTATTGGTATGGATTCCCCCCTAGAATGTGTAGTTGGATCATGGAGTGTATGACTTCAACTACTTTTTCTGTAAGTGTGAATGGGGATATTCATGGTTTTTTCAAAGGTAGGAGGGGGTTGAGACAGGGTGATCCTTTATCCCCTTATCTATTCACTTTGGTTATGGAAGTACTTACTTTGATGATAAAAAGAAGAACTGCTAATGATGAAGATTTCAAGTATCATTGGAAGTGTGAGAAGTTGAAACTTACTCACTTATGCTTTGCTGATGATTTGATTCTTTTTTGTCATGCCAATGCCCACTCTGTGTCTGTCCTGAAGGCTGCTTTAGATGAATTTAGTTCAGTTTCTGGACTTATTCCTAGTCTTGAGAAGAGTTTGACTTTCTTTGGGAATGTTCAAGAATTAAGGAAAGCTTCTATTAATGATATTATGAAGTTTAAAGAGGGTGTTCTTCCTGTCAAGTACTTGGGGGTCCCTCTTTTATCTACCAGACTATATGATTATGATTGTGAAGACCTTATTGATAAGGTTAAAAGAAGAATTATGGATTGGAAGAATAAATCTTTATCTTTTGCTGGAAGGTTGCAACTGATCAGGTCTGTGCTTAGCTCTTTGCAAATTTATTGGTCCTCTGTTTTTATTCTGCCTGTTTCTATCTCTAATAAGCTAGAAAGTCTTATGAGGGGTTTTTTGTGGTGCCATGGTGAGTTGAAAAGGGGTAAGGCTAAAGTGAATTGGATTGATGTTTGTCGTCCTAAAGATCAAGGTGGCTTGGGTATTAAATCCCTTGCTTCATGGAATGTTGCCCTTATCTCAAAACATATATGGAATATTGTTAGTAGGAAGGAATCCTTGTGGGTTAAGTGGGTGTATGCTTACAGACTATGTGATAGAAGCTTTAATGAAAGGAATTTTTGGGATGTGCCTTTAATGAAAGATACTTGTTGGAGTTGGAGGAAGATTTTGCAAAGTAGAAATTCTGTTAGAGATCATATTGCTTATAGGCTGGGAAATGGTACTAAGACTTCTTTATGGTTTGATAATTGGTTTCCTGGAGGTCCTTTATGCAATTTTATTTCTAAGAGAGATATTTATGAGAGTGAATTTTCTTTAGCTTCAAAGGTTTCAGATGGAGTCATTAATGCTGAATGGAAGTGGCCTTTGGATTGGGAAGATAGATTTCCAGTTTTGTTCACTACTCCTCCTCCTTTGTTGATCAGAGATAGAGAAGATAGTGTTGTTTGGAAGACTAATGCTGGTATTTTGGTTCCTTTTTCTGTTAAAACAGCTTGGTGTGATCTAATTGAGGTTCATCCTAAGGTTACATGGGCAAAGCTTGTATGGTTCAGTCAATGTATCCCTAGGCATTCATTTATCTTGTGGTTGGCTATAAAGGAGAAACTTAGGACACAAGATAGAATGATTTTTGGATCTCCCCTTGCTAATTTACAGTGTGCTTTCTGTAAGAATCAATGTGATAGTCATGGACATTTGTTCTTTGAATGTGACTATCCTTTGAGTGTTTGGGAGGAAATGAAAAGCTTATGCAGAATGGATCATGCTCCAAATAGTTTAGTTGATGTGATTGATTATTTCAGTAGAGTCCCTGTTAACAAGTCTGTGTGGAGTGTCCTTCAGAGATTGGTTCTTGGTGCTACTATCTACTACATATGGCAGGAAAGAAACCTAAGGTTATTTCAATCAAAGTCTAGGTCTAATACTGATTTATGTAAACTTATTAAGGAAGTAATTAGACTTAGATGTTTGAGTTTGAAGATTAGGGATTCTAGACAATCAAGGGAGGCAGCTGAATTGTGGAATCTGAATGTGAATATGGGTGGATTTGCTTTTAAAAAGTTATGATAAGCAAACACAATTTTGTGATGGGAGAGAAGTGGCATCTATTTGTTTGTTTAAAAATATGGATGAATAAAGGGTCTATCAAGCTTATTGATGAGAGAATGATAGGCCTATCCTTTTTATTGATGGGAGTTTCTATGTTTTGGCTGTATGGTTTCTACTGCTTGAGCAGTAGTAATGAGTTGGATGGTGGTTACTACTGCTTGAGCAGTAGTAATGAGGTTATTGATGGTTTCTACTGCTTGAGCAGTAGTAATGAGTTTGATGATGGTTTCTACTGCTTGAGCAGTATTAATAAGAAGGAGGATAGTTTATGCGGGTGGAGCAGTAGTAATAGAAATATTGAAGGTTCCTACTGCTTGAGCAGTAGGAATGGGTATGTTAGTAGTTGCTACTGCTTAAGCAGTAGTAATGAAAATAAAAAAGGTGTCTACGGATGGATCAGTATTAATGGGGGTTTCTACTGCGGCAGTATTAATGGGAAGGATGATGGTTACTACGGATGGAGCAGTACCAAGTCCAAAGAAGTGAAACTCAAGCCCAAGTTGAAGCCCAAGTTGAAGCCTAGAAGATTCAAGTCCAAGAATGAAGATATCCTTATGATGGTTTATTATTATTGTTTTATGTGTTTGTGTTTTTCTGTTTTGCAGGTTCAGAGGACTAGTCTAGTTTTTGATATTTTAGTTGTTTGGTATTGTATTAAAATTCTAGCTAGACGTTTTATTTCGTTTTTAGTCCTATTCCCAAAGTGTGTTTTGGGAATGCAATATCTAGGTACAAGTCCAATGGGTATAACCATTGCTTGATTTGTATATGTTTTAAATTTTAATAAAATTTTGCCGGGGTACCGTCCCCTTTACCCAAAAAAAAACCCTAAACCCTAAACCCTAAACCCTAAACCCTAAACCCTAAACCCTAAACCCTAAACCCTAAACCCTAAACCCTAAACCCTAAACCCTAAACCCTAAACCCTAAACTAAACCCTAAACCCTAAACCCGCTTTCATTCCTAATAGGCAAATTAGTGACAACATTTTGCTTACTCAAGAATTGATGAGGAACTACCATAGAGATAGAGGTCCTGCTAAAGTGGCTTTTAAGATTGACATACAGAAGGCATATGATTCTGTTGAATGGGAATTTTTGAAAAGTAGCTTATTTTGGTTTGGGTTTCCTTCTCAAATGTGTAATTGGATTATGAATTGTATCAGCTCCACATCTTTTTGTGTTAGCATCAATGGAGAGTTGAAAGGCTATTTTGCTGGAAAAAGGGGGCTCAGACAGGGTGATCCTTTGTCCCCTTATCTTTTTACACTTGTTATGGAGGTGTTAACCTTAATGATCAAAAGGAAAACCATTAATGATAGTTCTTTTAAATATCATTGGAGATGTGACAAAACTAAGCTCACTCACTTATGTTTTGCTGATGACTTGGTTTTATTTTGCAATGCTGATGTGCATTCTGTTAATGTTTTAAAGCCCATTTACAGAATTTGGGCTTTTCTTCCATGTATATTTCAGCCCAGACATACAAATATCATCAATTTCAACAGAATGAATACAATCCCTGAATTCAGCCATACTATTTGTAATAACAGATGATCCAATGGAGCTTTCAGACACATCAATAGTTGCATTAAAGTCACCTAACAGGACCCAAGGACTATTCTTAACAGATGCTTTAACAGAAACCAATTGTTCCCACAACATTCTTCTAGGAACCATACGATGATGAGCATAGATGAAAGAGCAAAAGAATCCATCAGTACCATTTATTGGCTCAACAAAACAATGAATCATTTGAGCATGCTGATGAATAACCATAATATTAACAATATTAGAATCCCAGCCAATCACAATTCTAGTACCACCAATAGACACATCATGATTAGAAATCCATTTCCAACTACCAAAAATAAAGTTACAAACTCTATTTAGATTATTTTTATACAAATGAGTTTCTAGTAAAGAACACACACTAATATTACCATCTCTAATTAAATCAATAACTTGGGTTTGATTAGCAATCTTATTCAGACCCCTAACATTCCAGGCTGCCATGTTTAATAACATTTAAATGGATTTGGAGGAAGAAGGACCAACACACTGTTGAACCTCCATGTTATCATCATTTCCCATGAAACCAGCCATACCATTCTTTTCAGACTCCACATCTTCATTATCAAAATTAGGATCCATTCCATGAGAAGCAGCATTTAGAACAAAATAATCATGCTGTTCTTTGCTCCATCCTCCCTTATCAACAATAGAAGGATTTCTTTTTTGATTAAAGAAACCATCAACAACAGTCTTCTCAGACTCATATATTAAGTTTTCCACATCCCAACTGTCAACATCATCATCAAGATTATTTAACCCCTCAAAAGGATTCATTATGGGAACAACATTACTCCTAACCTCAACACCTTTACCCTTCAGCTGCTGATTACTTCTATTATCACTAACAATCACATAAGCTTTTTGATTATTCACCTTATTACTACCTCCAGAAAACTTGTTACTAACAATACCATCTTCAATCTTCTTCCCAGCAGAGTCAACTCTAAAATAACTACCATTTGAATAATCATATCTCAACTGCCCCCCTTTCAATCTATCAAGACCATTACCCCTAGACTGATTTATACCAACAAAAGAATTACCTGTACCATTACCTTTACCACCACCCCTACTATTATTTCCAGCAAATCTACCATTCTGATTCTTGACCACTCTATTGTTCTTTCCCACAATTATAAAACCATCAGCATCAACCTTATCATTAGTCACAACAACAGCAGCATTACTTTGAACATTCAGAGCCTCTTTTAAAGCTTTAGTAGCCATCTCATCTTCAGTTAGAGGCCTAGCCTTGCACAATTTATGTGAATGCCCAAACACCTTACAAAAAGTACAAACTGATGGCTTCCATTGATAACTAACTTTCAAAGAACCATTTCTAGGGGGAAAAGACCCAATAGCTGGATAAGAGAACTCCACTTCAGAAGGCAAAACATCTTCAGCATCAATCTCAACCAAGACTCTAGCATACCCCATTCTACCAACATTACTCACACACCTTTCTTTAGTAACCTTGTCCATAATCAGAGGCCTACCAATACTGCTCATAAGCTTGCTAACTCCATTAGCATTCCATAGCTCAACAGGGAGATTATGAACACACACCCAAATAGGTATCTTACTAGGCTCAATTTTCTCTAACCACACTCCAGGCTGCCACTGATTAAGTAAAAAAGGAACATTCTCAATCAGCCATGGCCCATTTTCCAACACTGCCTGCATCCCTTCTTCACTCTTAAATTTACAGAAATAGAACCCAGCAGCTGTTTTGATAACTTCTTTGAAATCATACCCCTTCCACATTCTCTTCAGGTTTGCATTCACAACTTGATAATCCATTGATGTTCCAATGAAATAACCATATAATTGTAAAGCAAAAGCACCACTGGCCTGCTTAATTTCATCCACAGTAAATTGTACAACCTTCTTACCATTAGGAAGTGTAACAGGGGGGATAAATTCCAGCTTTGTATTAACTGTCTCATTATCCCTTTTAATCATTTCAGCAAAAGAGATTCGAGCAGGGGCCTTATTGATCCAAACATTTGACACAGGGGCAGAAGAATCATTCACCTTCTCACCAAAATTGGCCTTAAAACATCCATTAACATCAACATAAAACACAGGGCTTTCAGAACTGTTATCATTCTTACCAAATTGGAACATGTTATCCACCCTCACATCACTTCTAGCACCTAAATCAGCATTCCTTACAGGAACTCCCTGAACCTCCATAATATTCTCACAAACATTTTCCCCTTTAACAGAACAAGAATCCATACCTCCTTTAAATACCTTCAAAGCATCTTCAACAGTGGGAACTGGGATTTTGAGAGGAGCAACAGTTATTCCCTCTAAACTAGCCTCCATTAC
Source organism: Senecio squalidus (assembly GCA_910822075.1). NCBI lineage: Eukaryota > Viridiplantae > Streptophyta > Magnoliopsida > Asterales > Asteraceae > Senecio > Senecio squalidus. Next base: position 151,968 of record CAJVGC010000526.1, on the reverse strand, counting down.
CAAGTCCTCATTACCCACTAACTTTGCTGCAGTTGGAGAACGGTCACGCCCCTTTTTCTTCCTCCTTACCATTTCTGGGGATAAGAGCTTTTTAGATAAGCTACCAACTGATTTTGACTTAGAAATTCTTCGATTAGTCATTTTCCGTTTCTGAGCTTGATTTAAAGAATCAATTGCAACCATTTGTTGCCTTCTCAAAACTCTAGATTGTTTAGGAGTCAAACGAGAGACAGGAGGTGGCTCAGCTGAAGAAACAGCTTGGGGTGGAGTATGAAACATATCCAAATCAGGGGTAGATTGCAAATCAGGAGGACGATCAGACGAATTCAATGTTATTGATGATGGATTCATAATTACAAACAAGGAAACCAAAGATTAAGACAAAGATTGAGATTAGAATTTTCAGACAAACTCCTAAAAATTCGCTAATCAGAGAAGGAGGTAGAGAGAGAAAGTTAGCTTTATGATAAGAACAAATAGAATTTGAACAATAAGGGACATTTATGAAAGCAATTTCTCATTAAATTCCTCTGTGTCTGATATTGTTGTTAATGGGGAGTGGAGTTGGCCTGCTGATTGGGAAGGAAGATTTCCTCAACTTTTTAACACTCCTCATCCCCTTTTGATTACTGATAGAAGTGATAAGGTGTTATGGAAATCTAAGGATGGTAACCTTGATGTTTTCACTGTCAAAAGAGCTTGGAAAGATTTGGTTGAGGAGTATCCTAAGGTTGATTGGTCTAAGCTTGTGTGGTTCTCTCAATGCATACCTAGACATTCCTTTGTTCTATGGCTTGCAATCAATGGAAAGCTTAATACTCAAGATAGATTGTTTTTTAATTATGGTGGGATGGAGTTAAAGTGTGCTTTCTGTAAACTGCAGAATGATTCACATGAGCATTTATTCTTTGAATGTGATTTTTGTTATATTGTTTGGGAAGAGCTTAAAATTCTGGTGAGACTTGATCATTGTCCTAGCAACTGGTATGATATCATCCATTTTATGCGGAATGTTCCCATCAATAAGTCAATTTGGAGTATACTACAAAGATTGCTTTTGGGTGCTACAGTTTACACTATATGGCAAGAGAGAAATCTGAGATTGTTTCAATCAAAGTCAAGATCAATGGATGAGGTCTGTAAACAAATTAAAAAGATTGTTAGACTTAGATGTTTGAGTCTAAGAATCAGGCCATCTAAACAGTCCCTTGAAGCAGCTGCTATTTGGAATTTATTTATGGAAAAAGATGGCATTGGTGAGCAGAATTCTATTGATAATGGGGTCTAAAATGCATTTTGATGAGAAAGATTTAGGCCTTTCCTTTTGGAATGGATGGTTTTATTTAAACTATAATCTGTGGCAGGGGCATTTTGGTAATTCACAATATGGCAGCAATGGTTTTTTTGTTATAAATGGTTGGATGTTTTTGGGGTTAGCAAATTTGATTGATGAGACAATAGCTAGCCTATCCTTAATCCATTTTGATATTTGGTGTTTACAAATTCTGAGGGTTGATTGTTTTGATGGTATTTCTAAAGATTTTAGCTATAGTGTGACTTTTTTAAGTCAACTATTTTCTGTTTGCTGTTTGGAAGGAGGGAGAAGGCTGTGTAGGTATTTTGGTTTGTGTGGGTGTCATTTGGAGGTGGTTGGTTTGAAATTTAGTCAGTGGAGAAGGAATTTTTTACTTAAAGATTGGTTCAAAAATATTTGGATTTTGAAGAGGTATTGTGATATGGCGGGGTTAGAAGTTTTTTATTACTGCTTTATGAAATTCTGGATGCTGGATTTGGAAGAGTGTTGGTTTAAAATACATTGGGCCTTAGTTTTGGGTAAAAGCCAGTCTGAAGTTTTTAGTTGGAAGATTCAAAAGAAAGTGGGAGTTAAGCCCAAGTTGAAGCCCAATTCTTTTTGTAATGGTTCAAAGAAGACGTGTGGGAAGCAGCCTGTAATTCTGAAGTCCAAGCCCAATAGAAAGTCTATGGTGCAGCCCAGAAGATTCAAGATTTATGAAGATAATATCCTTTGTGTTTTTTATTATTATTGTTTTATAAATTTGTGTTTTTCTTTTTTGCAGGAGATTCGTATTAGTTTAGATTTTATTGTAGTGAATGTTTTGTATTGCTTAAAAACATTAGCTAGACATTTAGTTTCTTTCTTAGTTCTTTTCCCGAAGTGTGTTTTGGGAATGCAAAATGTATTTTCAAGTCCAATGGGTATAACCATTGCTTGAGTTTTATATGTTTTAAGTTTTAATAAATTTTTGCCGGGGTACCGTCCCCTTTACCCAAAAAAAAAAAAAAAAAAAAAACCCTAAACCCTAAACCCTAAACCCTAAACCCTAAACCCTAAACCCTATGGCTTTTCATTTGCTTGAATTTTTTCTCTCTCTAACTTTCTCTCTCTAAAATTCTCTCTGTTAGCGATTTTGGCGGCAGCTGGTCGGAATCCTAAATTTTTTCATCTTTGTCTTGAATTTCTTGGTTGTTTTCTTGATTGAAGCATGAATCCATCACAAAACTTGTCTCATTTGTCTGATATACCACCGGATTTAATCCCTCCTGATAAGGAGTGTTTTGTTACTCCACCTCAAACACTATTAGCTGGTGATACTCCACCACCAGTTCAGAATCTTTCAATTGGAGCTATTAAAAATCAGTTGAAAGCTAAGATTAAACCTAGATCTGGGTTGATATCTAAAAAGCGTAAGAAATCATTGACGGGTTCTTCACAAAAATCTGTTCCATTGATTTCTAGTATTGCAGCTCAATTAAACAAGAAGGTTAAACCTAGGTCTGTTGATTCTAGTGTTAGTGATTCAGTTGATGAAGGTATGGTTGAGGCTAAGAGTGTGATTGAAGATGTTACTGTTTCATTGGATTTAAAGAGGGGTGATGCTTTAATGGAAGAGAAAGTGAATATAGTTAACAAATATATGGGTGTTGGCAGTGTTGGAAATTCTAAGAATGTGTTTGAACAGAAGGGGGATGTTTTTGTTGATGTTTCTGGCCATAAACAGGATGATGTTAGTGGTAATGGGGGTGTTAAAGATGGTGGTGGATTTGTTTCGGGTAATAGTTCTAGTGTTAAAGGCACTATTCCATTGGACCCAAAACAGAATGTTTGGTCTACAAGGGGAGTCTCTTTTGCAGAAATGTTAAAGAAAACGGCTAGTGTTGATGAAATTAAAATGGAGTATGTGCCTCCAGTGAAGCTCCCTAATGGTCAAAAGAGGGTGTGTTTTTCTGCTCAAGAAATTAAAGCAGCTGGCAGTGCTTTTTCTCTTCAATTGTATGGGTATTTTATTGGGACTTCTATGGATTTCCAGGTTGTGAATGCTAATCTTAGAAGAATGTGGAGGACTTTTGATTTAAAGGAGGTTATTAAAACTAAAGCAGGGTTTTATCTGTGTAAGTTTAAAAGTGAGAAAGGGATGAAAGATGCTCTTGAAAGTGGTCCTTGGTTGGTTGAAAATGTTCCATTCTTCATCAATCAATGGACCCCTGGTGTTTGGCTTGAGAAGATTGAACCTCAAAAGGTTCCAATTTGGGTTTGTATTCATAATATTCCAGTCGAGTTATGGAATGGTAGGAGTATTGGGAAACTGGTTAGTGGGATTGGAAAACCTCTGTTAATGGACAAAGTTACAATGGAAAGGTGTATAAGTAAGTCTGGAAGAATGGGATATGCTAGAGTATTGGTTGAGGTGATGGCTGATGAGGATTTGTCTCATGAGGTGGAGTTTGAATATGAAGCTATTGATAATTTTCCTTCAAGAGTTGGTAAGCTGGAAGTTACTTATCAATGGAAGCCTCCATTGTGTTCTCATTGTAAAGTTTTTGGGCATTCCACTAAGATATGTAAGTTTAGACCTCAATCTGAAGAAGAACAAGCTGCTAGCATTTTAAAGGAAGCTTTGAAAATGAGGGAGAATGTGGTTGGGGCAGTAGAAACAGAGCATGGGAATGAAGATGGTTTTCAAGTTGTGGGGAAGAGGAATAAAGTAGTACAATTACCAAGAGGTTTTCAACAGCAAAGGCAAAGTGTATTTAATAGAATGAATGTAGCTAATAATCAACAAAACAGATCGTATCAACAGAAAGTGTATGCACAGTCCTGGCAACAAAAGAAGCAGCAGAAAAAAGTTAATATGGATCAGCAGCAGCAAGTTACTACTGCTCAGCAGCAGCAAGTTACTACTGCTCAGCAGCAGCAAGTTACTACGGATCAGCTGAAACAAGTTACTACGGGTCAGATGAAACAAGTTACTACGGATCAACAGAAACATCAACAGCAGAAAAAAGAAAATAAAATCCAATTTGAATCAGAGAATGGTAAGGGAAACAAAGGTAAAGACAAACAATCTCAAAGTATGGATGTTATGGAGGAGGACATTCCGGTTGCTAATTCTTTTCAAGGGTTAGAGGTTGAAGAGGGAAGTGAGGATGACCATTTTGATGAAGATGATCAGATCTGGGCTTCTGAAAAAGCTATTGTTAATGAGTTTTTTAAAGCCAAAGCTAATCCAACTTCTGAAGATAAGAGTTTTTGGTCTAATGCACAAAAGGATTATTTTATGATTAATTGCATAAGTCATGGATTGGATCCTGATTTTGAAGAAGAAGATGTTGCTTCAGAGGATGATGGAACTGCTAAGGATATGGGGTTAGATGCTGAGTTTGAAGTGTCACAGAATGTAGGTGCTTCTGTTATTCCTACTGTTTAGAATGTTATTGAAAATAGCTTCTTGGAATGTTAGGGGCCTTAATAAGGCTTCTAACCAAACTCAGGTTGTTGATTTGATTAAAGATAGTGGTATTAGTGTTTGTGGATTGTTGGAGACTCATTTGTATAGAAACAATGTTAATAGAGTTTGTAATTCTATTTTTGGTCAGTGGAGGTGGATTTCTAATCATGATATTTGTGATGGTGGGACTAGAATTGTTATTGGTTGGGATCCTAATTCTGTAAATGTTATGATTCTTCATCAACATCCTCAAGTTATGCATTGTTTTATAGTTCCTGTTAATGGTCAAGATGGTTTCTTCTGTTCTTTTGTTTATGCTTTCCATAGAATGGTTCCTAGAAGAAGTTTATGGGAGCAGCTTGAGGTTCATAAGCAAACTGTCCATAATAGGCCTTGGTGTTTGTTGGGTGATTTTAATTCTACTTTGGATGTTTGTGAAAGTTCTTTTGGGTCTTCTATAGTTACCAGAAGCATGTCTGAATTCAGAGATTGTGTGCATAATATTGAAGTGGATGATGTGTGTATGTCTGGGCTGAAGTTTACTTGGAATAAAAGTCCTGGATGCACTGATGGATTGCTGAAGAAATTGGATAGAGCTATGAGTAATGTTGAGTTTATTTCTAAATTCCCAAATGCCCATGCTCTATTTCTTCCTTTTGCCACATCTGATCATAGTCCTGTTGTTATGAATATTCCTGAGCTTGTTAAAGCCAAGCCTAAAGCCTTCAAATTTGCTAATTATTTGAGTAGGAAAGATGGTTTTATTCCTGCTGTGAAGGAGGTTTGGAGCAGACAAGTCGATGGTTATGCTATGTATTCTGTTGTTTCAAAGTTGAAGCAGTTAAAGAAGCCATTGAGGAAGCTTAGTTGGGAACAAGGAAACCTTTATGATAGGGTGAATAGGTGTAAGGCTGAGTTGCTTAAGGTTCAAACTGAAGTTGTTGATGATCCTACTAATGAAGATTTGAGATTTGAAGAGGCTGCTTATCTTCATTCTTATAAGGCTGCTACTGTGGATTTGGAGTTATTTTTGAAGCAGAAGGCCAAGATTGAATGGCTTAAAGAAGGAGATTTTAATACTGCTTATTTTCATAAAGTTGTAAAAGGAAGAATTAATAAGCATAGGATTGAGTCAGTTATGGATATGAGTGGTGGTATGCATTTTGGTACTCAAGTTGGAGGGCAATTTGTGGAGCATTTTGGGTCAGTTTTAGGACAGAAGAAGGATGTCAATCCTATTGATGATCCTGATGGCTTGTTCTTAAATAAAGTTCCTCATGATGTTGCTGAAATGATGATAAGGCCTTTTACCAATGAAGAGATTAAAGATGCCATGTTTGATATTGATGATGCCAAAGCTCCTGGGCCAGATGGTTTCTCTTCTAATTTCTTCAAAGCTTCATGGAGTATTGTTGGAGATGAGGTTTGTGCTGCTGTTAAGGAGTTTTTTCATTCTGGGAAGCTTCTTAAAGAAGTAAATGCCACTATAATAGCTTTAGTTCCTAAATCTCAAACTCCTCAAAAGGTTTCTGATTTTAGGCCTATATCTTGCTGCAATGTGTTATATAAGTGCATTAGTAAAGCTTTGACTAATAGAATTAAGTATGCTCTTGGTTCTATTGTGGATGAGTGTCAAAGTGCTTTTATACCCTCTAGGCAGATTAGTGATAATATTCTGCTAACCCAAGAATTAATGAGGAACTATCATAGGAAGAGAGGTCCTCATAAAGTTGCTTTTAAAATAGACATTCAGAAAGCTTATGATACTGTAGAATGGGAGTTTTTGCAGTCTTGTTTGTATTGGTTTGGATTTCCTCCTAGAATGTGTACTTGGATCATGGAGTGTATGACTTCAACTTCTTTTTCTGTAAGTGTGAATGGGGATCTTCATGGTTTTTTCAAAGGCAAGAGAGGGTTGAGACAGGGTGATCCTTTATCTCCTTATCTTTTTACTTTAGTTATGGAAGTGCTTACTTTGATGATCAAGAGAAGGACTGCTAATGATGAAGATTTCAAATATCATTGGAAATGTGAGAAGTTGAAACTTACTCATTTATGTTTTGCTGATGATTTGATTCTTTTTTGCCATGCCAATGCCCATTCTGTGTCTGTTTTAAAGGCTGCTTTAGATGAATTTAGTTCAGTTTCTGGACTTATTCCTAGTTTGGAGAAGAGTTTGACATTCTTTGGTAATGTTCAAGAGTTGAGGAAGGCTTCTATTAATGATATCATGCAGTTTAAAGAAGGTGTTCTTCCTGTCAAGTACTTGGGGGTTCCTCTTCTTTCTACCAGACTCTATGACTATGATTGTGAAGATCTAATTGATAAGGTTAAGAGAAGAATTATGGATTGGAAGAATAAGGCTTTATCATTTGCTGGAAGGCTGCAGTTGATCAGGTCTGTGCTTAGCTCCCTGCAAGTTTATTGGTCCTCTGTTTTTATCTTACCTGTCTCTATCTCAAATAAGCTAGAAAGTCTTATGAGGGGTTTCTTGTGGTGCCATGGTGAGTTGAAAAGGGGAAAGGCTAAAGTAAATTGGATTGATGTTTGCCGTCCTAAGGACCAAGGGGGTTTGGGTATTAAGTCTCTTTCTTCTTGGAATGTTGCTCTTATCTCAAAACATATATGGAATATTGTTAATAGGAAAGATTCCCTGTGGGTTAAATGGGTGTATGCTCACAGATTATGTGATAGAAGCTCTAATGAAAGGAATTTTTGGGATTTGCCTTTAATGAAAGATACTTGTTGGAGTTGGAGGAAGATCTTGCAAAGCAGAAATTCTGTTAGAAATCATATTGCTTATAGGCTGGGAAATGGTACTAAGACTTCTTTATGGTTTGACAACTGGTTTCCTGGAGGTCCTTTATGCAATTTTATTTCTAAAAGAGATATTTATGAAAGTGAATTTTGTTTAACTTCAAAGGTTTCAGATGGGGTTGTTAATGCTGAATGGAAGTGGCCTCTGGAGTGGGAAGATAGATTTCCTGTTTTGTTCAATACTCCTCCCCCTTTGTTGATTAGAGATAGAGAAGATAGTGTTGTTTGGAAGACTTCTGCTGGTGTTTTGGTCCCATTTTCTGTTAAAGCTGCTTGGAGTGATTTAATTGAGGTTCTTCCTAAGGTTACATGGGCAAAGCTTGTTTGGTTTAGTCAATGTATCCCTAGACATTCATTTATCTTGTGGTTGGCTATAAAGGAGAAACTTAGGACACAAGATAGAATGATCTTTGGATCTCCCCTTGCCAACTTGCAGTGTGCTTTCTGTAAGAATCAATGTGATAGTCATGGACATTTGTTCTTTGAATGTGACTATCCTTTGAGTGTTTGGGAGGAAATGAAAAGCTTATGCAGAATGGATCATGCTCCAAATAGCCTAGTTGATGTTATTGGCTATTTCAGTAGAGTTCCTGTTAACAAGTCTGTGTGGAGTGTGCTTCAGAGATTGGTTCTTGGTGCTACTATCTACTATATATGGCAGGAAAGAAATATAAGGTTATTTCAATCAAAGTCTAGATCTAATACTGATTTATGTAAACTTATTAAAGAAGTTATTAGACTTAGATGTTTGAGTTTGAAGATTAGGGATTCTAGACAATCAAGGGAGGCTGCTGAACTATGGAATCTGCATGTGAATATGGGTGGTTTTGCTTCTAGAAAGATATGATAAGCAAATACCATATGTTGATTGTAGAAAAGTTGCAGTTGTTTGATGGTTCAAATATATGGATGAATAAAGGGTCTATCAAGCTTATTGATGAGAGAATGATAGGCCTATCCTTTTTATTGGTAGAAGTTTTTATGTTTTGGATGTATGGTTTTTACTGCTTGAGCAGTAGTAACATGTGTGATGATGGTTTCTACTGCTTAAGCAGTAGTAATGAGTTTGAGGTTGGTTGCTACTGCTTGAGCAGTAGTAATGAGATGGATGGTGGTTCCTACTGCTTGAGCAGTATTAATATGAAGGGGTATTGTTACTACGGATGGATCAGTATTAATGGGGGTCTCTACTGCGGCAGTATTAATGGGAAGGTTGATGGTTACTACGGATGGAACAGTACCAAGTCCAAAGAAGTAAAGTTCAAGCCCAAGTTGAAGCCCAAGCTGAAGCCCAGAAGATTCAAGTCCAAGAATGAAGATATCCTTATGATGGTTTATTATTATTGTTTTATGTGTTTGTGTTTTTCTGTTTTGCAGGTTAAAAAGGCTAGTCTAGTTTTTGATATTTTAGTTGTTTGGTATTGTATTAAAATTCTAGCTAGACGTTTTATTTCGTTTTTAGTCCTATTCCCAAAGTGTGTTTTGGGAATGCAATATCTAGGTACAAGTCCAATGGGTATAACCATTGCTTGATTTGTATATGTTTTAAATTTTAATAAAATTTTGCCGGGGTACCGTCCCCTTTACCCAAAAAAAAACCCTAAACCCTAAACCCTAAACCCTAAACCCTAAACCCTAAACCCTAAACCCTAAACCCTAAACCCTAAACCCTAAACCCTAAACCCTAAACCCTAAACCCTAAACCCTAAACCCTAAACCCTAAACCCTAAACCCTAAACCCTAAACCCTAAACCCTAAACCCTAAACCCTATGGCTTTTCATTTGCTTGAATTTTTTCTCTCTCTAACTTTCTCTCTCTAAAATTCTCTCTGTTAGCGATTTTGGCGGCAGCTGGTCGGAATCCTAAATTTTTTCATCTTTGTCTTGAATTTCTTGGTTGTTTTCTTGATTGAAGCATGAATCCATCACAAAACTTGTCTCATTTGTCTGATATACCCCCGGATTTAATCCCTCCTGATAAGGAGTGTTTTGTTACTCCACCTCAAACACTATTAGCTGGTGATACTCCACCACCAGTTCAGAATCTTTCAATTGGAGCTATTAAAAATCAGTTGAAAGCTAAGATTAAACCTAGATCTGGGTTGATATCTAAAAAGCGTAAGAAATCATTGACGGGTTCTTCACAAAAATCTGTTCCATTGATTTCTAGTATTGCAGCTCAATTAAACAAGAAGGTTAAACCTAGGTCTGTTGATTCTAGTGTTAGTGATTCAGTTGATGAAGGTATGGTTGAGGCTAAGAGTGTGATTGAAGATGTTACTGTTTCATTGGATTTAAAGAGGGGTGATGCTTTAATGGAAGAGAAAGTGAATATAGTTACAAATATATGGGTGTTGGCAGTGTTGGAAATTCTAAGAATGTGTTTGAACAGAAGGGGGATGTTTTTGTTGATGTTTCTGGCCATAAACAGGATGATGTTAGTGGTAATGGGGGTGTTAAAGATGG
>CAJVGC010000526.1:103933-141837 GCA_910822075.1 Senecio squalidus | reverse complement strand
TTTGGACATAATTCTAAGGTTTGTAAAGTGAGGCCTTTGACTGAAGAAGAGAAGGCTGCTCAAGTTTTAAAAGAAGCTCTAAATGTGAATGGGACTGTTAAGAATAATTTGGGTGATAGGGGTGAAGATTTAGATGGTTTTGTTGAAGTTGGAAGGAATAATAGAGTGGCAAAAAATCATAATATGGAGGATCATACTTCTGCTAATATGAAGGGGTATTTACATGGTACAAGAGGAAGCAATTTTGGTTTTTCTAGGTTGAATGATCTGTCTCTTGAAAGGGGAAGTGGTTCTGGTAGATTGAATGGTAGTCAACAGAGGAGGGGTAATTATAATGGTTATGGTAATAAGGGTAGGCAGCAGAATGTTAATCAGCAGCAAAATAGGTCTTCATTTGAGCATCAAAATCATGTGGCTGGGTCTAGTAAGCAGAATCAAAGTAGTAAAGGAAGGGGTAGTAGCAAACAGATTCCTCAATCTTATGTAATTGTTAATGATAACAAAGGCAATCAAAAAGACAAAGGGAAGGCTGTTGTGGCTATGAGTGAAGAAATTCCAGTGTCTAATACTTTTGGTGGTTTGGAGAATGAAGCTGAAGATATGGATAGTTGGGATGTGGATAACCTTATTTGGGAGTCTGGAAAAGATGTGATAGATGAATTGTTCAAAATTAAGAAGTATCCCAGTAGTATGGAGAGAGCAAATTGGAATAAAGCACAGAAAGATTATTTTAATTTGAATGCTGCTGCTTATGAAATGGATGCTAATTTTGATGATGAAGATGTTGAATCTGAGAAGAATGGTACAGCTATTTTTATGGGAAATGATGCTAATATGGAGGTACAGCAGAATGTTAGTGCCTCTTTATCTAAATCTGTTTAGATGTTATTAAAAATTTCAGCTTGGAATGTTAGAGGTATTAATAAGTCCTCTAACCAAAATCAAGTTATTGATTTAATTAAAGATGAGAATATCAGTGTTTGTGGGCTTCTTGAGACACATTTATATAGGAACAATTTAAATAGGGTGTGTAATAATATTTTTAGTCACTGGAGATGGGTGTCTAATCTTGATGTTTGTGATGGGGGTACTCGTATAGTTATTGGATGGGATCCAAATTCGGTGAACCTTATGGTTTTACATCAACACGCTCAAGTGGTACATTGTTTTATTGAGCCTATTAATGGTAAGGACGGGTTCTTTTGCTCTTTTATTTATGGTCACCATCGTATGATTCCTAGAAGGCTTCTTTGGGAACAATTGCGTATACACAAAAATTCTGTTAAGAGCAGCCCTTGGGTTCTTTTGGGGGATTTTAATGCTACGTTGGATGCCTCCGAAAGTTCTATCGGGTCTTCTGTAGTAACAAGAAATATGGCTGAATTTAGAGAATGTGTTCATGATATTGAAGTAGATGATGTTTGTTTGTCCGGATTGAGGTTTACTTGGAAGAAGAGTCCAAATACGGAAGATGGTTTGCTTAGGAAATTGGATAGAGTGATGTCGAATTGTCATTTTGTTGATAAATTTCCTAAGGCTAATGCAATCTTTCATCCTTTTGTTAAATCGGATCATTCTCCAGCAGTTTTGTATTACCTGAATTAGTGAGGGCTAAACCTAAACCGTTTAAGTTTGCCAATTTTCTTAGTAATAAAAAGAATTTTATTCCCATTGTGAAAGGATATTTGGAATGAGAAGGTGGAGGGGTTTGCTATGTTTGCTGTTGTCACTAAGCTTAAACGTTTAAAGAAACCGTTAAGGAAATTGGGGTATGAACAGGGTAATCTTTTCCATAAGGTTCAAAAGCTGAAATTTGAATTGAAGCGGGTTCAAACTGATATGGTCATGAATCCGAGCTGCAAAGAGTTGAGGTTTGAAGAAGTTGTGTATGCTAAGTCATATAATTCAGCTGTTGAGGATTTAGAGTTGTTTTTAAAACAAAAAGCTAAGGTGGATTGGTTAAGTGAAGGTGATTTTAATACAAAATATTTTCATAATGTGGTTAAAGGGAGGTTAAATAAGCATCGGGTGGAATCTATTAACGATATGAATGGTGTTAAATACTTTGGTAATCAGGTGGGCGATCAGTTTGTATCCTATTTTGAGAATGTTCTTGGTAGCTGTAAGGTGGTGAACCCAATTGATGATCCTGCTGGTTTGTTTATTAATAAGGTGTCGCAAATTGAAGCTGATGATATGATTAAAATGGTCACGGATGAGGAAATTAAAGAGGCTATGTTCAATATCGATGATGGGAAGTCTCCAGGGCCAGATGGTTTCTCTTCGGGGTTTTTTAAAGCCGCGTGGAGTGTGGTTGGGGAGGAGATATGCAGGGCAATCAAAGATTTTTTTAATAATGGTAAACTTTTGAAAGAGGTAAATTCTACTATTATTGCTTTGGTTCCGAAGTATAATACTCCAGAAAAAGTGGATGATTTTCGTCCAATCTCCTGTTGCAATGTCATTTATAAATGTATTAGCAAAGTGTTAGCTAAAAGGATTAAAGTGGTGTTAAACGGTATTGTTGATGACTGCCAGAGTGCATTTATTCCATCGAGGCAAATTAGTGATAACATTCTTATTACTCAAGAGCTTATGCGTAACTATCATAGAGACAGAGGGCCTTCTAAAGTTGCTTTCAAGATTGATATACAGAAAGCGTATGACTCGGTTGAATGGAGGTTTTTGGAAGATATTTTGGTTGGTTTCGGTTTTCCTTCCAAAATATGTAAATGGATTATGACGTGTATTTCTTCTACTTCTTTCTGTGTGAGTATAAATGGTGAATTGAAAGGGTTCTTTAAAGGCAAAAGGGGTTTAAGGCAGGGGGATCCATTATCTCCCTATTTGTTTACTCTTGTAATGGAGGTGCTTACTTTGTTAATCAAGAGGAATACGGTTAATAATGGTGATTTTAGATACCATTGGAAATGTGAGAAAACTAAATTGACTCACTTATGCTTTGCGGATGATTTAATTTTATTTTGTCATGCTGATAGTCAGTCTGTCTCCGTTCTCAAGAAGGCCTTGGATGAATTTTCTGGTATTTCTGGTCTTATTCCTAATATGGAGAAAAGTTTAACTTTTTTTGGAAATGTTTCTGAATCTAGTGCTGATCCTGTTAAAGATATTATGCCTTTCACTGTTAGTAAGCTTCCAGTTAAATACTTAGGAGTTCCTCTTCTTTCTACTAGATTGCAGCTTTATGATTGTTCTAGTTTGATTGATAAAGTGAGGAAAAGATTGCTTGATTGGAAGAATAAAGCTTTATCCTTTGCTGGTCGCCTTCAGTTATTGAATTCGGTTATTAGCTCTCTCCAAATTTATTGGTCCTCTGTGTTCATTTTACCGGTGGCAGTCTCTAATGAAATTGAGAGTCTTATGAGAGGGTTTCTTTGGAGTCGTGGAAGCTTAAAAAGAGGTCAGGCTAAAGTCAATTGGGTGGATGTTTGTAAGCCTAAGATTCAAGGAGGTCTTGGGATTAAAGCTTTACATACTTGGAATGTTGCTTTAATGGCGAAACATATGTGGAATATTGTTAATAATAAAAATTCCTTATGGGTGAAATGGGTTAATGTTTATAAGCTTATGGATAGAAGAGGTAATAAGAGGAATTTTTGGGATATCCCAATTATGAAAGACTCTTGCTGGTCGTGGAGAAAACTGCTTCATTGTAGGGGTGATATTTGGAATCATATAGTTCACAGATTGGGAAATGGCAAGGATACTTCTGTTTGGTATGATCACTGGTTTCCTGATGGTCTCTTATGCCGTATTGTTTCTAGAAGGGATATATATGAAAGTGAGTTTTCTTTGAATTCTAATGTTGCGGATGTTGTTAAAAATTGTGACTGGATGTGGCCAGCTGATTGGAAGGAACGGTTTCCTATTTTATTCAATATTTCTCCTCCTTTATTGATAAAAGATAGGAAGGATAAAGTAATGTGGAAGGATAGAAATGGGAAGATTGGTTTGTTTTCGGTTAAGAATGCTTGGAAAGATCTTATTGAGGAGTGTCCTAAAGTTGGGTGGTATAAGCTGGTTTGGTATTCCCAATGCATTCCCAGACATTCGTTTATTTTGTGGCTTGCTGTTAATGAGAAGCTTAATACTCAAGACAGATTGTTTTTTAATTATGGTGGTATTGAGCTGAAGTGTGCCTTCTGTAAAAAGCAAATTGATTCACATGATCATTTGTTTTTTGGATGTGAATTTTGTCTTTCAGTTTGGGAGGATCTTAAAGGTTTGGTTAGGCTTGAACATTGTCCTAATCGATGGTCTGATATTATTTCTTATATGCAGAAAGTTCCCATTAATAAGTCAATTTGGAGTATTTTGCAAAGATTGTTACTTGGTGCTACTGTTTACACCATCTGGCACGAAAGAAACTTGAGGTTATTTTAGTCCAAAGCTAGATCGAAGGAGGAGGTTTGTAATCAAATTAAAAATGTTATTAGACTTAGATGTTTAAGTCTGAAAATTAGATCCTCTAAACAATCGGTTGAAGCGGCTTCTATTTGGAATCTTCATTTGGATAAAGAGAATTTGGAGGAGGAGGATAGTATTTTTTAATGGGGTATCTTTTGCAGATTAAAGGGTGGATTTGTAGCTTTTTTAGATGGATCAGTTGGATTTGGGTTCTGTGTGTTTTTCTTTGGCAGGGGCATTTTGGTAATTGTCCTGGTAACGATTACTATTTTATTGAAGTTTTTGGTTGGATGAATTTGTGGTTGGTCAATTTGATTGATGAGATAATGGCCAACCTATCCTTAAACCATTTTGATGTTGGTATTTTAATGATTTTGAAATTCTCGTGGCTGTTTGGTAGTAATATGGTTCGTTTCTATTTTTTGACTTTTTTAAGTCAACTGTCTTTTCTCCACATTAAGGAAAGTTTTGGGGTTTATTGGAGAATTATGGGGTTGTTTAGCTATTTTATGATTAAGCTAAAGAAGGGAATTAATTTGCGGGGTACTAAACGGATGGGTTTTATTTGGTCGTTTGAGATTTGGTTTATGGAGTGGAGTTTAAGGAGGGTTTGTGGTATGGTTTGTGATGAAGATTTTAGATGCAGATTTACGTTAGTGTTAATGAAAAGTTTTGTTATTTACTGGAATTTGGAAATTGGTGGTCTCATTTTGGTCAAATGTTCTGCTCGGAATGGTTTTTTGATGTTGCATAAGATGCTGGTGGGGAGTTGGAATTCTTTTGGTTTTAATTTCCGTTGCTAGTGTCTGCTGTTTTACAAGTTTTTGGGTCAGGGGCATTTTGGTAATTTGTGTGATGACAGCAGTAGTATTGAAGATTTTGGTTGGATTTATTTTGGGTTAGCCAATTTGTGGAGTAAAATGATGTTGGGTGGTGGCTGGTGTAGTGAAAATTGGTTTCGGGTTTGGATTCTAGAGCGGTTTTATGTCATAATTAGTTTGGAAGATTTTTACTACGGGTTCATGGTTTATATGTTAAAGATCGTTGGTGTTGGCTGGTTTAGGCATTTATGCTGGTTCTATACGGTCAAATGGTTTGGAAAATTTTTATGTAAGGGAATTGGAAGTGTTACGGGTTCTTTGTTAGCAATTGAAGATTTGGACTGCCAGGGGTATTCTAGTAAATTCTGTTTTGAAAGTTGCTGTAGTGTTGAAGTTTTTGGTTGGATATTTTTGAGGCATTTTCAGAATTTGAAGTTCTTGTGGTGTGGTAATCTTGATGATAATATCTATAGTTTGACTTGTCTAAGTCAAATGTATTTTTATTACTCTAAGGATCACAGTGGTAGTTTGTTGAGAATTATTGGTTTTAGACACCATTTAGTTAAGGGTTGTTTGCTGGCTATTATAGATTTGAAGTGCCAGGGGTATTTTAGTAAATTCCAAGCTAACAGGTGCTCGTTTTTTGAAGACTTTGGTGGGATTTTTTTGAGGATGACTTTGTTAAGTCAATTGTATTTTTCTCGCTTTAAGGAATACAGTGGGAGCTGTAGACACTTTTTGGTTAAAATTATTTTGCGGAATATTCTATGGAGGATTAAATGGTTGAATGAGTTGTGGTTTAAGAGGACGTGGCTTAAGGTATGGTGTTTGGAGAAGTTTTGTGGTATGTTTATTTTTGAAGACTTTTGTTGCTGGCATAAGATTGATTTGGTGAAGGTTATTAAAAAAGTTTGGCATATGTGGTATTGTTGGATCTTTATGGTTAAATGGCATGCTAAAGCTATTTGTTTGGAGAAGCCCAAGACGTTGAAGTGTAGGCCCAAGTTGAAGTCCAAGGTTATGGCTAAAGATTTGAAGAAATTATTATGTATGAAGCAGCCCAAGACTTTAAAGTTCAAGCCCAAGTGGAAGTTTAAGTCGCAGCCCAAGAGTTTCAAGACATATGAAGATGATATCCTTAACGTTTTTTATTCCCATTATTTTATGTGTTTGTGTGTTTTGGTTTTGCAGGTTAAAAGGAATAGCATAGATTTTGTGGATTTGAATATTTGGTTTTGTATTAAAACTCTAGCTAGACTATTAGTTTCTTTTTTAGTTTTATTCCCAAAGTGTGTTTTGGGAATGCAAAACTTAGGTGCAAGTTCAATGGGTATAACCATTGCTTGATTTGTATCTTTTTTTAATTTTAATATATTTTTGCCGGGGTACCGTCCCCTTTACCCAAAAAAAAAAAAAAAACCCTAAACCCTAAACCCTAAACCCTATGGCTTTTCATTTGCTTGAATTTTTTCTCTCTCTAACTTTCTCTCCCTAAAATTCTCTCTGTTAGCGATTTTGGCGGCAGCTGGTCGGAATCCTAAATTTTTTCATCTTTGTCTTGAATTTCTTGGTTGTTTTCTTGATTGAAGCATGAATCCATCACAAAACTTGTCTCATTTGTCTGATATACCACCGGATTTAATCCCTCCTGATAAGGAGTGTTTTGTTACTCCACCTCAAACACTATTAGCTGGTGATACTCCACCACCAGTTCAGAATCTTTCAATTGGAGCTATAAAACTCAGTTGAAAGCTAAGATTAAACCTAGATCTGGGTTGATATCTAAAAAGCGTAAGAAATCATTGACGGGTTCTTCACAAAAATCTGTTCCATTGATTTCTAGTATTGCAGCTCAATTAAACAAGAAGGTCAAACCTAGGTCTGTTGATTCTAGTGTTAGTGATTCAGTTGATGAAGGTATGGTTGAGGCTAAGAGTGTGATTGAAGATGTTACTGTTTCATTGGATTTAAAGAGGGGTGATGCTTTAATGGAAGAGAAAGTGAATATAGTTAACAAATATATGGGTGTTGGCAGTGTTGGAAATTCTAAGAATGTGTTTGAACAGAAGGGGGATGTTTTTGTTGATGTTTCGGGCCATAAACAGGATGATGTTAGTGGTAATGGGGGTGTTAAAGATGGTGGTGGATTTGTTTCGGGTAATAGTTCTAGTATTAAAGGCACTATTCCATTGGACCCAAAACAGAATGTTTGGTCTACAAGGGGAGTCTCTTTTGCAGAAATGTTAAAGAAAACGGCTAGTGTTGATGAAATTAAAATGGAGTATGTGCCTCCAGTGAAGCTCCCTAATGGTCAAAAGAGGGTGTGTTTTTCTGCTCAAGAAATTAAAGCAGCTGGCAGTGCTTTTTCTCTTCAATTGTATGGGTATTTTATTGGGACTTCTATGGATTTCCAGGTTGTGAATGCTAATCTTAGAAGAATGTGGAGGGCTTTTGATTTAAAGGAGGTTATTAAAACTAAAGCAGGGTTTTATCTGTGTAAGTTTAAAGTGAGAAAGGGATGAAAGATGCTCTTGAAAGTGGTCCTTGGTTGGTTGAAAATGTTCCATTCTTCATCAATCAATGGACCCCTGGTGTTTGGCTTGAGAAGATTGAACCTCAAAAGGTTCCAATTTGGGTTTGTATTCATAATATTCCAGTCGAGTTATGGAATGGTAGGAGTATTGGGAAACTGGTTAGTGGGATTGGAAAACCTCTGTTAATGGACAAAGTTACAATGGAAAGGTGTATAAGTAAGTCTGGAAGAATGGGATATGCTAGAGTATTGGTTGAGGTGATGGCTGATGAGGATTTGTCTCATGAGGTGGAGTTTGAATATGAAGCTATTGATAATTTTCCTTCAAGAGTTGGTAAGCTGGAAGTTACTTATCAATGGAAGCCTCCATTGTGTTCTCATTGTAAAGTGTTTGGGCATTCCACTAAGATATGTAAGTTTAGACCTCAATCTGAAGAAGAACAAGCTGCTAGCATTTTAAAGGAAGCTTTGAAAATGAGGGAGAATGTGGTTGGGGCAGTAGAAACAGAGCATGGGAATGAAGATGGTTTTCAAGTTGTGGGGAAGAGGAATAAAGTAGTACAATTACCAAGAGGTTTTCAACAGCAAAGGCAAAGTGTATTTAATAGAATGAATGTAGCTAATAATCAACAAAACAGATCGTATCAACAGAAAGTGTATGCACAGTCCTGGCAACAAAAGAAGCAGCAGAAAAAAGTTAATATGGATCAGCAGCAGCAAGTTACTACTGCTCAGCAGCAGCAAATTACTACTGCTCAGCAGCAGCAATTTACTACGGATCAGCTGAAACAAGTTACTACGGGTCAGATGAAACAAGTTACTACGGATCAACAGAAACATCAACAGCAGAAAAAAGAAAATAAAATCCAATTTGAATCAGAGAATGGTAAGGGAAACATAGGTAAAGGCAAACAATCTCAAAGTATGGATGTTATGGAGGAGGACATTCCTGTTGCTAATTCTTTTCAAGGGTTAGAGGTTGAAGAGGGAAGTGAGGATGACCATTTTGATGAAGATGATCAGATCTGGGCTTCTGAAAAAAGCTATTGTTAATGAGTTTTTTAAAGCCAAAGCTAATCCAACTTCTGAAGATAAGAGTTTTTGGTCTAATGCACAAAAGGATTATTTTATGATTAATTGCATAAGTCATGGATTGGATCCTGATTTTGAAGAAGAAGATGTTGCTTCAGAGGATGATGGAGCTGCTAAGGATATGGGGTTAGATGCTGAGTTTGAAGTGCCACAGAATGTAGGTGCTTCTGTTATTCCTACTGTTTAAGTATGTTATTGAAAATAGCTTCTTGGAATGTTAGGGGCCTTAATAAGGCTTCTAACCAAACTCAGGTTGTTGATTTGATTAAAGATAGTGGTATTAGTGTTTGTGGTTTGTTGGAGACTCATTTGTATAGAAACAATGTAAATAGAGTTTGTAATTTATTTTTGGTCAATGGAGGTGGATTTCTAATCATGATGTTTGTGATGGTGGGACTAGAATTGTTATTGGTTGGGATCCTAATTCTGTAAATGTTATGATCCTTCATCAACATCCTCAAGTTATGCATTGTTTTATAGTTCCTGTCAATGGTCAAGATGGGTTCTTCTGTTCTTTTGTTTATGCTTTCCATAGAATGGTTCCTAGAAGAAGTTTATGGGAGCAGCTTGAGGTTCATAAACAAACTGTCCATAATAGGCCTTGGTGTTTGTTGGGTGATTTTAACTCTACTTTGGATGTTTGTGAGAGTTCTTTTGGGTCTTCTATAGTAACTAGAAGCATGTCTGAATTTAGAGATTGTGTGCATAATATTGAAATTGATGATGTGGGTATGTCTGGGCTGAAGTTTACTTGGAACAAAAGTCCTGGATGCACTGATGGATTGCTGAAGAAATTGGATAGAGCTATGAGTAATGTTGAGTTTGTTTCTAAATTCCCAAATGCCCATGCTTTATTTCTTCCTTTTGTCACCTCTGATCATAGTCCAGTTGTTATGAATATTCCTGAGCTTGTTAAAGCTAAGCCTAAAGCCTTCAAATTTGCTAATTATTTGAGTAGGAAAGATGGTTTTATCCCTGCTGTGAAGGAGGTTTGGTGCAGAAATGTTGATGGTTATGCTATGTATTCTGTTGTTTCAAAGCTGAAGCAGTTAAAGAAGCCATTGAGGAAGCTTAGTTGGGAGCAAGGTAATCTTTATGATAAGGTGAATAGGTGTAAGGTTGAGCTGCTCAAAGTGCAAACTGAAGTTGTTGATGATCCTACTAATGAAGATTTAAGATTTGAAGAAGCTGCTTATCTTCATTCTTTTAAGGCTGCAACTGTTGATTTGGAGTTATTTTTGAAGCAAAAAGCTAAGGTTGAATGGCTTAAAGAAGGTGATTTTAATACTTCTTATTTTCATAAAGTTGTAAAAGGGAGAATTAATAAGCACAGGATTGAGTCTGTTATGGATATGAGTGGTGGTATGCACTTTGGTACTCAAGTTGGGGGGCAATTTGTGAAACATTTTAGCTCAGTTTTGGGACAGAAGAAGGATATTAGTCCCATTGATGATCCTGCTGGCTTGTTTTTAAACAAAGTTCCTCATGATGTTGCTGAAATGATGATAAAGCCGTTTACTAATGATGAGATTAAAGATGCTATGTTTAATATTGATGATGATAAAGCTCCTGGTCCAGATGGTTTCTCTTCTAAATTCTTCAAAGCCTCATGGAGTATTGTTGGAGATGAGGTTTGTACTGCTGTTAAGGAGTTTTTTCATTCTGGGAAGCTTCTTAAAGAGGTAAATGCTACTATAATTGCCTTAGTTCCTAAATCTCAAACACCTCAAAAGGTTTCTGATTTTAGGCCTATATCTTGCTGCAATGTATTGTATAAGTGTATTAGTAAAGCTTTGACTAATAGAATCAAGTTTGCTCTTGGTTCTATTGTGGATGAATGTCAAAGTGCTTTTATACCATCTAGGCAGATTAGTGATAATATTCTGCTAACTCAAGAGTTAATGAGGAATTATCACAGGAAAAGAGGCCCTCATAAAGTTGCTTTTAAAATAGACATTCAGAAAGCTTATGATACTGTTGAATGGGAGTTTTTGCAGTCTTGTTTGTATTGGTATGGATTCCCCCCTAGAATGTGTAGTTGGATCATGGAGTGTATGACTTCAACTACTTTTTCTGTAAGTGTGAATGGGGATATTCATGGTTTTTTCAAAGGTAGGAGGGGGTTGAGACAGGGTGATCCTTTATCCCCTTATCTATTCACTTTGGTTATGGAAGTACTTACTTTGATGATAAAAAGAAGAACTGCTAATGATGAAGATTTCAAGTATCATTGGAAGTGTGAGAAGTTGAAACTTACTCACTTATGCTTTGCTGATGATTTGATTCTTTTTTGTTATGCCAATGCCCACTCTGTGTCTGTCCTGAAGGCTGCTTTAGATGAATTTAGTTCAGTTTCTGGACTTATTCCTAGTCTTGAGAAGAGTTTGACTTTCTTTGGGAATGTTCAAGAATTAAGGAAAGCTTCTATTAATGATATTATGAAGTTTAAAGAGGGTGTTCTTCCTGTCAAGTACTTGGGGGTCCCTCTTTTATCTACCAGACTATATGATTATGATTGTGAAGACCTTATTGATAAGGTTAAAAGAAGAATTATGGATTGGAAGAATAAATCTTTATCTTTTGCTGGAAGGTTGCAACTGATCAGGTCTGTGCTTAGCTCTTTGCAAATTTATTGGTCCTCTGTTTTTATTCTGCCTGTTTCTATCTCTAATAAGCTAGAAAGTCTTATGAGGGGTTTTTTGTGGTGCCATGGTGAGTTGAAAAGGGGTAGGCTAAAGTGAATTGGATTGATGTTTGTCGTCCTAAAGATCAAGGTGGCTTGGGTATTAAATCCCTTGCTTCATGGAATGTTGCCCTTATCTCAAAACATATATGGAATATTGTTAGTAGGAAGGAATCCTTGTGGGTTAAGTGGGTGTATGCTTACAGACTATGTGATAGAAGCTTTAATGAAAGGAATTTTTGGGATGTGCCTTTAATGAAAGATACTTGTTGGAGTTGGAGGAAGATTTTGCAAAGTAGAAATTCTGTTAGAGATCATATTGCTTATAGGCTGGGAAATGGTACTAAGACTTCTTTATGGTTTGATAATTGGTTTCCTGGAGGTCCTTTATGCAATTTTATTTCTAAGAGAGATATTTATGAGAGTGAATTTTCTTTAGCTTCAAAGGTTTCAGATGGAGTCATTAATGCTGAATGGAAGTGGCCTTTGGATTGGGAAGATAGATTTCCAGTTTTGTTCACTACTCCTCCTCCTTTGTTGATCAGAGATAGAGAAGATAGTGTTGTTTGGAAGACTTCTGCTGGTGTTTTGGTCCTATTTTCTGTAAAAGCTGCTTGGAGTGATTTAATTGAGGTTCTTCCTAAGGTTACATGGGCAAAGCTTGTTTGGTTTAGTCAATGTATCCCTAGACATTCATTTATCTTGTGGTTGGCTATAAAGGAGAAACTTAGGACACAAGATAGAATGATCTTTGGATCTCCCCTTGCCAACTTGCAGTGTGCTTTCTGTAAGAATCAATGTGATAGTCATGGACATTTGTTCTTTGAATGTGACTATCCTTTGAGTGTTTGGGAGGAAATGAAAAGCTTATGCAGAATGGATCATGCTCCAAATAGCCTAGTTGATGTTATTGGCTATTTCAGTTGAGTTCCTGTTAACAAGTCTGTGTGGAGTGTGCTTCAGAGATTGGTTCTTGGTGCTACTATCTACTATATATGGCAGGAAAGAAATATAAGGTTATTTCAATCAAAGTCTAGATCTAATACTGAATTATGTAAACTTATTAAAGAAGTTATTAGACTTAGATGTTTGAGTTTGAAGATTAGGGATTCTAGACAATCAAGGGAGGCTGCTGAACTATGGAATCTGCATGTGAATATGGGTGGTTTTGCTTCTAGAAAGATATGATAAGCAAATACCATATGTTGATTGTAGAAAAGTTGCAGTTGTTTGATGGTTCAAATATATGGATGAATAAAGGGTCTATCAAGCTTATTGATGAGAGAATGATAGGCCTATCCTTTTTATTGGTAGAAGTTTTTATGTTTTGGATGTATGGTTTTTACTGCTTGAGCAGTAGTAACATGTGTGATGATGGTTTCTACTGCTTAAGCAGTAGTAATGAGTTTGAGGTTGGTTGCTACTGCTTGAGCAGTAGTAATGAGATGGATGGTGGTTCCTACTGCTTGAGCAGTATTAATATGAAGGGGTATTGTTACTACGGATGGATCAGTATTAATGGGGGTCTCTACTGCGGCAGTATTAATGGGAAGGTTGATGGTTACTACGGATGGAACAGTACCAAGTCCAAAGAAGTAAAGTTCAAGCCCAAGTTGAAGCCCAAGCTGAAGCCCAGAAGATTCAAGTCCAAGAATGAAGATATCCTTATGATGGTTTATTATTATTGTTTTATGTGTTTGTGTTTTTCTGTTTTGCAGGTTAAGAGGGCTAGTCTAGTTTTTGATATTTTAGTTGTTTGGTATTGTATTAAAATTCTAGCTAGACGTTTTATTTCGTTTTTAGTCCTATTCCCAAAGTGTGTTTTGGGAATGCAATATCTAGGTACAAGTCCAATGGGTATAACCATTGCTTGATTTGTATATGTTTTAAATTTTAATAAAATTTTGCCGGGGTACCGTCCCCTTTACCCAAAAAAAAAAAATAAATAAATAAATAAACCCTAAACCCTAAACCCTAAACCCTAAACCCTAAACCCTAAACCCTAAACCCTTACATTGGATGTTAATGAAAGTTCTATTGGTTCTTCAGTTGTGACTAAAAATATGGCTGAATTTAGGGAGTGTGTGTTTAATATTGATGTGGATGATGTGTGTATGTCTGGGTTGAAATTTACCTGGAAAAGGAGTCCTAATTCTAATGATGGATTACTTAGGAAGTTGGATAGAGTAATGGCAAACAGTTACTTTATTACTAAGTTCCCTTCTGCTAATACTATATTTCACCCCTTTGTTAAATCAGATCATTCTCCCGCTGTGTTATATATGCCTGAATTGTTGAGAGCTAAGCCTAGGCCATTTAAATTTTCAAATTTACTATGTAAAAAGAAGAATTTCATACCTACTGTGCAAGATGTTTGGAAAGAAAAAGTGGATGGGTTTCCTATGTATTCTATTGTTACCAAATTGAAACTTTTGAAGAAACCTTTAAGGAAGTTGGGATATGATCAAGGTAATCTTTTTCATAAAGTTCAAAGTCTGAAGAAGGAGTTGGATAAGGTTCAAACTGATATGGTCCTTAATCCTAGTTGCAAGGAATTAAGGTTTGAGGAATCTGTTTATTCCAATTGTTATAATGCTGCTGTGGAAGATTTGGAGGTGTTTTTAAAACAAAAAGCTAAGGTAGAGTGGCTGTCTGAGGGGGATTTCAATACCAAGTACTTTCATAATGTAGTTAAAGGTAGGTTGAATAAACAGAGGGTGGAATCAATTTTGGATATGAATGGTGGTAGACATTTTGGTAATCAGGTGGGAGACCAATTTGTTAAGTACTTTGAATATTTTTTGGGTAACAGCAAACAAGTTAATCAGATTAGGGATCCTAATGGTTTATTTATTAACAAGGTGTCCCAATTGGAAGCTGAGACTATGGTTAGAGTTGTGACTGATGAGGAGATAAAAGAAGCAATGTTTGATATTGATGAAAATAAAGCACCTGGACCTGATGGCTTTTCTTCTGGATTCTTTAAGGCAGCCTGGAGTGTTATTGGAGGAGAGGTATGCTCTGCTATCAAAGATTTTTTCAAGAATGGGAAGTTGTTGAAGGAAGTAAATGCTACCATTATTGCCTTAGTCCCTAAATTTAGCACTCCTGAGAAAGTTTCTGAATTTAGGCCTATTTCTTGTTGCAATGTTTTATATAAATGTATTAGCAAAATTCTTTCTAAAAGGATTAAGCATGTGTTGGATGGTATTGTTGATGACTGTCAAAGTGCATTTATTCCTTCTAGGCAAATTAGTGATAACATTTTGCTTACTCAAGAACTTATGCACAATTATCATAGAAAGAGAGGTCCTTCTAAGGTTGCTTTTAAAATTGATATACAGAAGGCCTATGATTCTGTTGAATGGAGTTTCTTGGAGAACTGTTTGAAGTGTTTTGGGTTTCCTTCTATGATGTGTAAATGGATTATGTCCTGTATATCTTCTCCTTCATTTTGTGTTAGTATTAATGGGGAATTGAAGGGCTTTTTTAAGGGTAAGAGGGGTTTAAGACAAGGTGATCCTTTGTCCCCTTACCTGTTTACCTTAGTTATGGAGGTTCTCACTTTGATGATTAAGAGGTATACTGTTGATGACAATGCTTTTAAATATCATTGGAATTGTGAGAAGACTAAGTTAACACATTTATGCTTTGCTGATGACCTGCTCCTATTTTGTCATGCTGATATCTATTCAGTTTCATGTCTTAAAAAAGCAATGGATGAGTTTTCTGGAGTGTCTGGGCTTTTACCTAGTATGGATAAGAGTTTAAGCTTTTTTGGTAATGTGCCAGATGGGACAGCTGCTGATATTTTGAACATCATGCCTTTTACAGTTAGTAAATTCCCAGTTAAATACTTAGGAGTTCCTCTTATATCTTCCAGATTGCAGTTGTATGATTGTTCTAGCCTTATTGATAAGGTTAAGAAGAGGCTTTTTGATTGGAAAAATAAATCCTTGTCATTTGCTGGAAGACTGCAGTTGATAAATTCAGTTATAAGCTCTTTACAAATTTATTGGTCTTCAGTGTTTATCCTCCCAGTGGCTATTTCAAATGAAATTGAAAACCTGATGAGGGGGTTCTTATGGAGTCATGGGAAGTTAATTAAGGGGCATGCCAAAATGAATTGGATTGATGTTTGTAAGCCTAAAAAACAAGGGGGTCTGGGTATTAAATCATTAAAGTCCTGGAATGTTGCATTAATGATCAAACATATTTGGAATGTTGTTAGTAAGAAAAAGTCTTTATGGGTGGATTGGATCTATAAACATAAGCTTGTTGACAGAAGAGGTAATATGAGGAATCTGTGGGATTTGCCTGTGATGAATGGGGCTTGCTGGTCTTGGAGGAAGATCCTTAAGTGTAGAGGGGATGTTAGGAGCCATATTGTTCACAGATTGGGGGATGGCAAAAATACTTCTGCTTGGTTTGATCACTGGTTTCCTGAAGGCCCTTTAAATCTTATTATTTCAAGAAGGGATATTTATGAAAGTGACTTCTCCTTTAACTCTAAAGTTGCTGAAGTTGTTTTAAGGGGTGAATGGCTGTGGCCTGATGATTGGAGAAATAGATTCCCTATGTTGTTTAATGTTACTCCCCCTCTTTTGATAAAGGACAGAGCTGACAAAGTTATGTGGAAGAATAGGGATGGAAAAGTTGGTAATTTTTCTGTTAAACAAGCTTGGTGTGATCTCATTGAAGATTGTCCTAATGTTGGATGGTCTAAATTGATATGGTATTCCCAAAGCATTCCTAGACACTCTTTTATTTTATGGTTGGCAGTTAATGAGAGGCTTAAAACTCAAGATAGAATGTTTTTTGAATATAGAAATGACAATATGGTTTGTGCTTTCTGTAAAGATGAATGTGATACTCATATTCATTTATTCTTTGGATGTGAGTTCCCTCAAGCTGTTTGGAAGAACATGAAGAGTATGACAAGGCTGGAGTATTGTCCTGATGATTTGCATGGTATTGTAGCTTATTTGCAAAAGATGCCTGTTAACAAGTCTATTTGGAGTATTCTGCAGAGGTTAGTTTTTGGTGCTTCTGTTTATGTCATTTGGCAGGAGAGAAATCTTAGACTATTTCAATCTAAAGCCAGGTCCATGGAGCAGGTATGTAATCAAATTAAAAATGTTGTAAGGCTTAGATGTTTAAGTCTTAAGATTAGGCCCTCATTGCAAGCTTTAGAAGCAGCAAAACTGTGGGATTTTCACTTGAATCAGGGGTATGATGGTGTTTGTAGCAAGGGGGTTAATGATTGATTTTGGAGTTATTTGGATGGCTGGGGTCTGGAGGTTTTATATGTTTAATGTTTGTTATGGGTATTTACTTCATTACAAGAGCCTGTGCCAGGGGTATTTTGGTAACTTTCTGCCAGTTTATAGTTATGATCATTATTTTGGTTGGATGCTTTTAAGGTTAGCCAGGTTTATTGATGAGAAAAGGGCTAGCCTATCCTATAACCATATAAAGGAGGATTGTTTTTGTTTGCTGTATTGTATTTTTATGAGGGACGGGCAGTTTGGTAATCTTTCCTTTCAAAGTAGTAGTATTGGTGTTTTTAATAGGATGTTTAAAGGGTCTGCCATTTTGATTGATGAGACAAAGGCAGGCCTATCCTTAGATTATATTGATGAAGATGGGATTTTGGTTTTGAAGTATAGTTGGTTTTGTGATGTTTGGCTGGGAATGGTGTTTTTGAAGAAGTGTGTAATTCTTCTGGAGTGCACTTTCAAGAAGGGATGGGTTATGTTCTGTGCTAGCTGTTCTAAAAATGGTATTATATTGAGATGTTATGGGTACTTGTTGGGTTGCTGGAATTGTGATAATTGGTATATGGTGAGGGTCATAATTTGGTATTTTGGCAGTGAGATGATATCGGGTTTTGAAGTGTTATGTTGCTGGGCTAAATTTATTTTTAGGGGGTATATTGGCTATGAATACTTTGAAGATTTGGTTGTGTTACTGTTAAAGAGTTGGATGAATCTTCATTTGGTTAAGCCCAAGATTAGGCCCAAAAGTAATGTGAAGAGTTGTTGTTTGAAGACCAAGATAAAGATGATAAAGCCCAAGTTGAAGACTAAAGACCGGCCCAGAAGATGGAGGCTAAAGAATGAAGATATCCTTTTGAATTTTCATTATAGTTACTTTATATGTTTTTGTTTCTTTGTTTTGCAGGTTCAGAAGATTATTAGTGTCTATGATTTAGTTTTTATTTGGTATTGTATTAAAACATTAGTTAGACATTTAGTTTCGTTTCTTGTTTTATTCCCAAAGAGTGTTTTGGGAATGCATGATTTAGGTTCGGGTTCAGTGGGTATAACCATTGCCTGTTTTGTACTTATTTTTTGAGTTATTAATAAAATTTTGCCGGGGTACCGTCCCCTTTACCCAAAAAAAAAAAAAAAAAAAAAACCCCTAAACCCTAAACCCTAAACCCTAAACCCTATGGATTTTCCTTTTGTTAAAAATTTTCTCTCTCTAACTTTCTCTCTCTACCTCTTTCTCTGTTAGAATTTTTTACCGTTGGTTGTCGGAAAATTCTGAATAACTCTTTGTCTTAATTCCAGTTTACTTGTGTGTAATTATGAATCCATCATCAATCACATTGAACTCGTCTGATCGGCCTCCCGATTTACAATCTACTCCTGATTTGGATATGTTCCATACTCCACCCCAAGCAGTTTCTTCAGTTGAGCCACCTCCGGTAGCTCGATTAACTTCTAAGCAGAAACGTAAAATGGCTAATCGAAGACTTTCTAAGTCAAAATCAGCTGGTAGCTTATCTAAAAAGCTTTTGTCTCCAGAAATGGTAAGGCGTAAGAAAAAGGGGCGTGACCGTTCTCCTAGTAAATTTAATGTGCCTTCTAGTGGAAAGAGTGGTGAAATAACAATGGAAGTTGTTGAAGGAAGTGTAAATGTTGTTCCACTTAATCTTCAAATTCCCTCTGTTGAAGAAATGGCCAAGGTGTTTAAGGATAGTTTGGATACTGGTTCTAATAAAGTGACTGCTAGTGTTGAGAATGATATGGTTGTACAGGATACAGTTTGTGTTACTGAAATGAATGAAAATAATGAGTTGAAGGGGGATAATATGTTTCAATTTGGTAAGAATAGTAATGATTCTGGAGGTCCTTCTTCTTTTCATGTTGATGTTAATGGCTGTTTTAAGGCAACTTTTGGTAACAGCTTTCAAGCTACTGGTGCAAATCCCCCTGTTACTAATGTTTGGGTAAACAAACCTCCAGTTCGTGTGTCTTTTGCTGATATGATAAAGAGGGATAATGAATCTATTGATACTAAGCTGGAATTTATTCCACCAGTTACTCTCCCTAATGGTAAGAAAGTGGTTCAGCTCACAGTTGATGAAATTAAGAAGGCTGGAAGTGCTTTTGCTTTGCAATTATATGGATATTTCATAGGTACTTCAATGGATTATCAGGTTGTAAATTCAAATCTGAAGAGAATGTGGAAGGGGTTTGATTTTAAAGAGGTAATTAAAACAGCAGCTGGTTTTTATCTTTGTAAATTTAAGAGTGAGGAAGGAATGCAGTCAGTGATGGAAAATGGACCATGGTTAATAGAGAATGTGCCTTTCTTTCTTAACCATTGGCAGCCTGGAGTTTGGCTGGAAAAGATTGAGCCTAGCAGAATTCCTATATGGGTATGTGTTCATAACCTTCCAGTAGAGTTATGGAATGCTAATGGAGTGAGCAAATTAATGAGTAGTGTTGGTAAGCCCTTGATTATGGACAAGGTGACAAAAGAGAGGTGTGTTAATCATAGTGGCAGGTTGGGTTATGCTAGAGTTTTAGTAGAAGTCAATGCTGAAGATGAATTACCAAGAGAAATTGCTTTTTCTTATCCTGCTATAGGTCCTTATCCTTCAAGGAATGGTGTTTTAAATGTCAGTTATCAATGGAAACCTCCCATATGTACTTTCTGCAAAGTCTTTGGACACTCACATAAGCTTTGTAAGGTCAGGCCTCTTTCAGAAGATGAGATTGCTACTAAAGCTGTAAAAGATGCATTAAAGGTCCCTGGTGTAGTTAGTGATATTCCAGTTGGTAGTGCTGATGCTGAGGGTTTTGTTGTTGTTGGTAAAAATAATAAAGTGGTTAAGTCTCAAAATGGTAATAAGAACTTTAATAATGGCAGGGGTAAGGGAAATAACAATAGTAGGGGTACTTTTCATGGTGATATGTTGCATAATAAAGGCAGTGTGTTTGACAGAATTAAAGGGGGACAATTGAGGTTTGATAACTCTAGTGGAACCTATTATAGAGTTGATAATACTGGTAAAAGGATTGAGGATGGTAAGAATAATATTAAATCCTCTGATGTTATTAGCTCTATAAAGTCACAGCAAACTTATTTAATTATTAAGGATAACAGAAATGTAAAGCAGGATAAGGGTAAAGGAATAGTTGTTGGCATTAGTGACATTGCTGTTTCCAACTCTTATGATAAATTGCCTGATGATGTGGATGATGTAGATGATATGGATAGTTGGGATGTTGAGAACTTGATTTATGAGTCTGAAAAAGCTGTGATTGATGAGATTTTTATGACAAAAAGGAAGCCTACTATTGCTGAGAAGAGTAGCTGGAGTAAATCTCAGCATGATTACTTTCTTTTAAATGCAGCTTCAAATGGTATTGATGGAAATTTTGATGAAGAGGATGTGTGTTCTGAAAATAATGGTACCACAGCTTTTTTGGTGAGTGATGAATGTATGGAAGATCAACAGATGGGTGGTTCTTCCTTATCTAAAAATTGTTTAAATGTTAATTAAAGTTGCTGCCTGGAATGTTAGGGGCTTGAATAAGTCTGCTAACCAATCTCAAGTTAAAGACTTAATCAGGGATAGTGGTATTAGTGTTTGTGCTTTGATAGAGACACACTTGTATAGAAACAACTTAAATAGGGTGTGTAATTCTATTTTTGGTTCTTGGAAATGGGTGACAAACTTTGATGTGTCAAATGGAGGTACTAGAATTGTGATTGGATGGGACTCAAATTCTGTTAATGTCATGGTTATTTCTCAACATGATCAGATAGTGCATTGTTTTATTGAACCTGTAAATGGAAAGGATGGTTTCTTTTGTTCTTTTATTTATGCTCAACATAGGATGGTTCCTAGAAGATTGTTATGGGAACAGTTGGAAATTGCTAAAGCTTCAGTTAAAGACAGTCCTTGGGTGCTTCTAGGTGATTTTAACTCTACTCTTGATGTTTGTGAAAGCTCTTTTGGTTCTTCTGTTATAACTAGGAGTATGGCTGAGTTCAGGGACTGTGTGCAGTCTATTGAAGTAGATGATATTTGTATGTCTGGGCTCAAATTCACATGGAAGAAAAGTCCTCAGTCTGATGATGGCCTGCTTAGGAAATTGGATAGAATTATGTCTAACAGTGTCTTTATGGAGAAATTTCCTGCAGCTAATGCATTGTTTCTTCCTTTTGTAACTTCTGATCATTCTCCTATTGTTTTACAAATTCCAGAATTGGTGAAGGCTAAGGCTAGGCCTTTTAAATTTGCCAGTTTATTATGTAGGAAAAAGGAATTTATTCCTATTGTTAAGAATGGTTGGGAGAAAAGTATTGAGGGTCATACTATGTTTGGTATTGTCTCAAAGCTTAAACTATTAAAGAAGCCACTGAGGAAACTGTTATGGGATCAAGGGAATTTGTTTGATAAAGTGGAGAAGCTTAAACTGGAGCTAAACAAAGTGCAAATTGAAATGGTTGCAAATCCTCATTGTAAAGATTTAAGAACTGAGGAAGGTATATACTTAAAAGCTTACAAAGATGCTGTAGAGGAATTAGAGATTTTCCTTAAACAAAAAGCTAAGGTTGACTGGTTAAGTGAGGGGGACTTTAATACCAAGTATTTTCATAATGCTGTGAAGGGTAGATTAAATAAAAATCGTATTGAATCTGTGGTTGATATGGAAGGTAATAGGTATTTTGGGGAGAAAGTTAGTGAGCAGTTTATTAAGCATTTCCAGATGGTCCTTGGAAGCAGTAAGTGTGTTAAATCAATTGATGATCCTGATGGTCTTTTTGTTAATAAGATTTCTCAAAAGGATGCTGAGTTAATGATAAAACCTGTTACTAATGAAGAGGTTAAAATTGCCATTTTTAGCATAAGTGATGATAAAGCACCTGGTCCTGATGGTTTTTCTGCAAGTTTCTTTAAATCTGCTTGGAGTATTGTTGGTGAAGATATATGCAAGGCTGTTAGGGATTTCTTTTCAAATGGTAAACTTCTAAAAGAAATCAATTCCACTATCATTGCTTTAGTTCCTAAATCACATACCCCTGAGAATGTTGCTGATTTTAGGCCAATTTCTTGTTGTAATGTTATTTACAAATGTATTAGTAAGGTTCTGGCTAATAGATTGAAAGGGTCCTTGAATGGTATTGTTAATGAATGTCAGAGTGCTTTTATTCCTGGCAGACAAATTAGTGATAATATATTACTAACTCAAGAACTGATGAGGAACTATCACAGAGAAAGGGGTCCTTCAAAGGTTGCATTTAAAATTGATATACAAAAAGCTTATGATACAGTGGAGTGGGACTTTTTGAGAAACTGCCTGTTTTGTTTTGGTATTCCTCCTCAAATGTGTCACTGGATTATGAGCTGTATTAGTTCCACCTCTTTTTGTGTTAGTATAAATGGTGAACTGAAGGGGTATTTTGCAGGGAAAAGGGGGCTTAGGCAAGGTGACCCCCTATCCCCTTATCTATTTACTCTTGTTATGGAGGTTTTGACCCTTATGATCAAGAGGAAAACAGCAAATGATAGATCTTTTAGATACCATTGGAAGTGTGAAAAGATGAAGCTTACACACTTATGTTTTGCAGATGACTTAGTATTATTTTGCAATGCTGATTTCCATTCTGTTTCTGTGTTAAAACATGCCCTTGATGAGTTTTCTAATGTGTCTGGGCTGCTTCCTAGTTTGGAGAAGAGTACTAGCTTTTTTGGAAATGTTAAGGAAGACATATGTGCCTCTATTATTGATATAATGCCATTTAAGGTTGGCAAACTGGCAGTTAGATACCTGGGTGTACCTTTAATTTCTTCCAGACTGCAACTTTACCATTGTACCCCTCTGGTTGACAAAGTTAAAAAAAGGTTGCTGGACTGGAAAAATAAATCTCTATCTTTTGCTGGAAGATTGCAACTTCTAAATTCAGTTATTAGCTCTATTCAGATCTTTTGGTCTTCTGTATTTATTCTTCCTACTGCCATAACTGAAGAAATTGAGAAACTTATGAGAGGTTTCTTGTGGAGTCATGGGATTCTTAAAAGAGGTCAAGCTAAAGTGAATTGGATTGATGTTTGTAAACCAAAGTCTCAGGGTGGATTGGGAATTAAAGCACTTAAGTCCTGGAATAAAGCTCTTATGACTAAACATTTGTGGAACATTGCAAATAGGAAGGATTCCCTTTGGGTGAAATGGGTTAGTACTTATAAACTAACTGGTAGAGGAGGTAGTATGAGAAATATTTGGGATGTACCAGTTATGAAGGATTCTTGTTGGTCCTGGAGGAAGATTTTGTATTGTAGGAAAGATGTTAGAAGTCACATTGTTTGCAGAATTGGGAATGGAAAGAATATCTCAGCTTGGTATGATAATTGGTTTCCAAATGGTCCTTTATGTGAGTTTATTTCCAGGAGAGATGTTTATGAAAGTAAATTTTCTTTGAGTGCTTCTGTGGCTGATGTTGTGATTAATGGGGAGTGGGTTTGGCCTACTGAATGGGAAGAAAGGTTTCCTTACCTTTTTAATACTCCCCCTCCCTTATTGATAGCTGACAGAGAAGACAAAGTCTTATGGAAAGCAAAAGATGGAAAGTTGGATGTTTTCACTGTGAAGACTGCTTGGAATGATTTGATTGAAGAACATCCTAAGGTTAAATGGTATAAGCTGGTATGGTTTTCTCAATGCATCCCTAGACATTCATTTGTGTTATGGCTTGCTATTAATGAAAAGCTTAAAACTCAAGATAGAGTGTTTTTTGATTATGATGAGAAGGATTTAAAGTGTGCTTTTTGTAAAATTCAGAATGACTCTCATGAGCACTTGTTTTTTGAGTGTGAATTCTGTTATTCTGTTTGGGAAGAGCTCAAAAGTATGGTAAGGCTTGAACACTGTCCTAGCAGCTGGCAAGATATTATCCAGTATATGCAAAATGCTCCTATTAACAAGTCAATTTGGAGTGTCCTGCAAAGACTAGTTTTAGGAGCTACTGTATATATTATTTGGCATGAGAGAAATTTAAGATTGTTTCAATCTAAGGCAAGGTCTAAGGCAGAGGTATGTAAGCAAATTATACAAGTTGTTAGACTTAGATGTCTAAGCCTTAAAATTAGACCTTCAAAACAGTCCCATGAAGCCTCTGATATTTGGAATTTACATATGGATAAAGATGGAGTTAGGGAAAAGGATTATTCTGTTAATGGGGTCTAAAAAGCATTT
Organism: Senecio squalidus; assembly: GCA_910822075.1. Lineage (NCBI taxonomy): Eukaryota > Viridiplantae > Streptophyta > Magnoliopsida > Asterales > Asteraceae > Senecio > Senecio squalidus. Next base: position 117,783 of record CAJVGC010000526.1, on the reverse strand, counting down.
TGATGAGAAAATTTTAGGCCTTTCCTTTTGGAATAGTTGGTTTTATTTAAACTATAATCTTTGGCAGGGGCAGTTTGGTAAATTTCATTATAAAAGTGGTAGTTTTTATGGTATGAATGGTTGGATGTTTTTGGGGTTAGCAAATTTGATTGATGAGACAATAGCTAGCCTATCCTTATTCCATTTTGATGTTTGTTGGCTACTTAAGTTGAGGTATAATTGTTTGGATGATATGCTTAGAGATTGTAGCTGTAGTTTGATTTTTTTAAGTCAAATTCTTCCTGCTTGTTATTTGGAAGGATGGAGGAGGTTTTGTAAATTCATTGTGTGGAGTGACTTATATTTGGAAATGGGAGGTTTGAATTATAGTCAGTGGAGAAGGTATTTCTTTATTGAAGATGGGTTCAGAGATGTTTGGATTTTGAAGGGGTCTTGTGATTTGGCGGGTTTTGAAGTTTTTTGTTTCTGTTTTATGAAATTCTGGAAGATGGATTTTGATGGATATCGGACTTTGGTTTTGGGTAATAGTCAAGTTGAAGACTGTAGCTGGATGATCCAACCGAAAGGGGTACTTAAGCCCACTTTGAAGCCCAAAATTTGGTACAATGATTCAAGGAAGATTTGTTGGGAGCAGTCTGGGAATTTGAAGTCCAAGCCCAATTTGAAGCTTATGTTGCAGGCCAAAAGATTCAAGAGTTTAGAAGTTTATATCCTTTACATTTTATATTACTATTGTTTTAAGAATTTGTGTGGTTCTTTTTTGCAGGTGTTTCGGATTAGCTTAGATTTTAGTATTTCTAATGTTTGGATTTGTTTTAGAACTCTAGTTAGACATTTAATTTCTTTGTTAGTTCTTTTCCCAAAGTGTGTTTTGGGAATGCAAAATGTACTTTCAAGTTCAATGGGTATAACCATTGCTTGAGTTTTATATGTTTTAAGTTTTAATAAAATTTTGCCGGGGTACCGTCCCCTTTACCCAAAAAAAAACCCTAAACCCTAAACCCTAAACCCTAAACCCTAAACCCTAAACCCTAAACCCTAAACCCTAAACCCTAAACCCTAAACCCTAAACCCTAAACCCTAAACCCTAAACCCTAAAACCCTAAACCCTAAACCCTAAACCCTAAACCCTAAACCCTAAACCCTAAACCCTAAACCCTAAACCCTAAACCCTAAAACCCTAAAACCCTAAACCCTAAGGATTTTCATTTTCTCGATTTTTTTCTCTCTCTAACTTTCTCTCTCTACAATTCTGTCTCTGGGCGAAATTTGGGGATCTTTGTCTTGAATCATCAAAAATCTCTAAATTAATTCTTAGATTTGTTTCCTTCTTCTGATTTCATTATTGTTCGATGGATCCTTCACTCAATTTCAGTCATACTAATGATAAACCTCCTGATTATGTTGCTACTCCAGATTCTGATATGTTTATTACTCCGCCGCAAACCATAATTCCAGTTTCAGATCCATCGTTGGTTCATGTTAAATCTCTTAATTCTCTTAAAGCTAAGGTTCGAGCTACGAAAAGGAAAAATTATGCTAAAAAATCTAAAATCGGTGTCTCTTCTTTGTTACCAGCTTCTACTCATTTGAATAAAAAAACTAGATCAAAATCACCCAATTGTACTAATATTCAGTTTAAACCAGAGGGTTCTGAATCTGTAAAAGAAGTTATAAAAAAGTTTGAAGCTCAGAGTTCGATGGAACTAGTTCAAAATGATTCTAATAGTTCAGATGTGAATGATTTAAACATAAAAAATGTTTATCAACAAGTTGGGAATGTTTTTGTTGATGTCTCTGGTAGTAAAATTGTTAAAGATGATGTTATTGAGAAAAATGGTGTTGAGAAGCAAGGTGGTCAGTCTGGTGTTGTTAATGGTAGTACTAACTCATCAAATGTATGGTCTAACTCTAGACCATCATTTGCAGATTTATTAAAAAAGAATGCTATTATTGATGAATTAAAAATGGAATATACTCCACCAGTTAAGCTTGGAAATGGCAATAAGAGGGTTACATTCTCTGCTGCTGAGATTAAGAAGGGGGGAAGTGCTTTTGCTTTGCAATTATATGGTTATTTCATAGGTACATCTATGGATTACCAAGTTGTAAATGCCAATTTAAGAAGAATGTGGAGGTTGTATGATTTTAAAGAGGTTACCAAAACTGCAGCTGGATTCTATCTTTGCAAGTTTAAAAGTGAAAAAGGTATGAAAACAGTTTTAGATAATGGTCCATGGCTTATTGAAAATGTTCCATTTTTTATTAATCAATGGGTTCCTGGTACTTTGTTGGAGAAGATTGAACCTAGTAGAGTTCCAATTTGGGTGTGTATTCATAATATTCCTATTGAGCTTTGGAATGGTACAGGAATTGGCAAGCTTATGAGTGGCATTGGTAAACCATTGGTTATGGATAAAGTGACTATGGATAGGTGTGTGTCCAAAACTGGAAGAATGGGTTTTGCAAGAGTTCTAGTTGAAGTGTATGCTGATGAAGAGTTACCTATGGATATTGAGTTTGAATATGAGTCTATAGGGGGATTCCCATCCAGAATTGGTAAGTTAGCAGTCTCTTACCAATGGAAACCACCTCTTTGCACTCATTGCAAAGTGTTTGGTCACTCTTATAAATTGTGTAAAATTAGGCCTCAAACTGAAGATGAGCAAGCTGCTAGTGTTCTAAAAGAAGCTCTGAAGATGAGGGAAAATGAAGGAGGGGCAATAAGAACAGAGAATGGAGTTGAAGATGGCTTTCAAACTGTTGGGAAAAGGAACAAAGTGATGCAATTACCAATTGGATTTCAACAACAAAGGCAAAGTGTGTTTAATAGGATGAATATTTCCAATGCTCAACAAAGCAAAATCTATCAACAGAAGATTTACTCTCAGGCCTGGAAGCAAAAGAAACAATCCCAGCAGCAGAAACAAAGCTCTAATGATCAGCAGAAACAAAATATTCAAGTTCAAAGTAAGCCAACAGTTGCTACTGATTCTCAAGAGGTGCATGCATTAAAAGATAGTAAGGGGAAAGGTAAAAAACAGCAGGATATGGATTCAATGAATGTGGACATGCCTCTTTCAAATAAGTTTGATGGTCTTAAAGATGTTGAAAATGAGGAAGAGTTAGATGATACTTTTGATGAAGATGATCAAATATGGCATTCTGAGAAGATAGTGGTTGATGAATTTTTTAAAGCTAAAATTCATCCCTCTAAACATGACAAAAGTTTCTGGACTAATGCTCAAAGGGATTACTTTATGCTTAATTGTTCAAATCATGGTCTAGATCCTGAGATTGAAGATGATACTGAGGGGGATGTTGAATCTGAGGATGATGGAATGGCAAAGGCTATGAAGGAAGATGATATTAAGGATATACCACAGAATGTAGGTATTTCCACAATTGCTTTTGGTTTAAAATGATTATACAAATTGGTGTATGGAATGTTAGAGGTCTAAATAAGGCTTCTAACCAAGTGCAAGTTACTGATTTAATTAAAAGTAGTGGTATAAGTGTTTGTTGTTTAGTTGAAACTCATTTATATAAAAATAATCTAAATAGAGTATGTAATTCTATTTTTGGGCAATGGAGATGGATTTCAAATCATGATGTTTCAGTTGGAGGTACTAGGATAGTTGTTGGATGGGATCCTAATACAGTAAATGTTATGGTGATACATCAACATTATCAAGTAATGCATTGTTTTATTGAATCTGTTAATGGTCAAAATGGTTTCTTTTGCTCTTTCATTTATGCTTATCATAAGATGGTCCCAAGAAGAGAATTATGGGAGCAATTATATATTCATAAGAGGTCTGTTCATAATAGACCATGGGCTTTAATGGGTGATTTTAATGCTACCATGGAGTGCTCTGAAAGTTCTTCTGGTTCTTCTATTGTGACAAGAAGTATGGCTGATTTTAGAGATTGTGTTAATAAGTTGGAGATTGATGACTTAAGCATGACTGGATTAAAATTTACTTGGAACAAGAATCCTGGAAATGTAAATGGGCTGCTTAAGAAACTTGATAGAATAATGTGTAATTTGGAATTTATTATTAAATATCCAAGTGCACATGCAATCTTCCTTCCTTTTGTACTTTCAGATCATAGTCCTGCTTTGTTGTGTTTGCCCAGTTTGGAGAAGTGTAAGCCAAAGCCCTTCAAATTCTCAAATTATTTGTGTAGAAAGCAGGGGTTTATGTCTACTGTTAAAGAGGTATGGGAAAAAGATGTTGAAGGGCATACTATGTTTTCTATTGTCTCAAAGCTGAAGATGTTAAAGAAGCCTTTGAGGAAGCTTAATTGGAACCAAGGTAATTTACATACTAAGGTCCAAAATATTAAAGCTGAATTGGGTAGAGTTCAAACTGAAATGGTGAATGACCCAAGTAACAAAGAACTTAGATTTGAGGAAGCTGTTTATTTAGATGCTTATAAAGTGGCTGAGGTGGATCTGGAATTGTTCTTAAAGCAAAAAGCAAAGATTGGTTGGCTTAGTGAAGGAGATTCAAATACTAGATATTTTCATCAAGTTGTTAAAGGAAGAATAAACAAGAATAGAATTGATTCAGTTATGAGCATGAATGGTGATATGCATTTTGGTCAACAGGTTGGTCCTCAGTTTGTTAATCATTTTAGTAATGTTTTGGGTCAAAGCAAGATAGTTGAAGCAATTGATGATCCTGCTAGCTTATTCACTAATAAGATTTCTCAAACTGATGCTGAATACATGGTGAGAGAGGTCTCTGATGATGAAATCAAGATAGCTATGTTTGATATTGATGATGAAAAGGCTCCAGGACCTGATGGTTATTCTTCAAAATTCTTTAAAGCCTCTTGGAGTATTGTGGGTGCTGAAGTGTGTAAGGCTGTAAAAGATTTCTTCCATAATGGGAAACTGTTAAAAGAGGTCAATTCTACTCTTATTGCTTTAGTTCCTAAATTAACTACTCCTCAAAAAGTTAGTGATTTTAGACCTATTGCTTGTTGTAATGTCTTATACAAGTGCATTAGTAAAGTCTTAACTAATAGAATCAAAGGTGTCTTGGGGTCTATTGTGGATGAGTGTCAAAGTGCTTTCATTCCTGGAAGACAAATTAGTGACAACATTTTGTTAACACAAGAACTTATGAGGAATTATCAAAGAGAAAGGGGTCCTCCAAAAGTGGCTTTTAAGATTGATATTGAAAAAGCTTATGATTCTGTGGAATGGGACTTTCTGAAAACTTGCTTTGATTGTTTTGGTTTCCCTCCAAAGATGTGTTTGTGGATAATGGAATGCATGTCTTCTACTTCTTTCTCTATCAGTTTAAATGGTAATGTTTATGGGTACTTTAAAGGGAAGAGGGGTTTGAGACAAGGTGATCCACTGTCACCTTATCTTTTTACTCTAGTTATGGAAGTATTAACACTCATGATTAAAAGGAGGACTGCTGATGATGATGAATTCAAGTATCATTGGAGATGTGATAAGCTTAAGCTCACCCACTTAAGCTTTGCTGATGATTTATTGTTGTTTTGTCATGCAAATAAACATTCTGTCACCATTTTTAAAGCTGCTTTAGATGAATTCAGTGCTGTTTCTGGATTAGTCCCTAATGTTAATAAAAGTCTTATTTTCTTTGGGAATGTCCAAGAGCATAGAAGAGTGACTATCACTGATATTTTTCCATTTAAAGTTGGTAAATTTCCTGTCAAGTATTTGGGAGTGCCTCTTTTATCCAAAAGATTATATAGTGAAGATTGTGGAATTCTAATTGATAAGGTCAAAACCAGAATTGTGAATTGGAAGAATAGAAGCCTGTCATTTGCAGGAAGATTGCAATTGATTAGTTCTGTTCTAAGTTCTTTGCAAGTTTATTGGTCTTCTATATTTCTTCTCCCAGTTTCTATTTCTAAGGATATTGAAAGAATTATGAGGGGTTTTTTATGGTGTCATGGTGAACTGAAAAGAGGAAAGGCTAAGGTCAATTGGGTGGATGTATGTAAGCCAAAGTCTCAAGGTGGTTTGGGTATAAAGGCTCTAAAAACCTGGAATATAGCCCTTCTGTCTAAGCACATCTGGCATATTGTGTCTAAAAAGAATTCCTTATGGTTAAAATGGGTTTATGCCTACAGACTGTGTGGTAGAGGTCTAAATGAAAGAAATTTTTGGGATATCCCAATGGCTCATGACAGTTGCTGGAGTTGGAGGAAGATATTGTATTTCAGGAGTATTGTTAGGGATCATATAGCTTACAAGCTTGGTGATGGAAGGAATACTTCTGCTTGGTTTGATAATTGGTTTCCAGGTGGACCTCTTTGTCAATTCATATCTAAAAGGGATATATATGAAAGTGATTTTAATCTTAATTCAAAAGTGTCTGATGTGGTGATAAGGAGTGAATGGAAGTGGCCTGAAGATTGGAGAGATAGATTCCCAGTGCTTATTTGTCACTCCCCCCCCCCCCCCCCCCCCATTATTAATAAGCAGAAGAAAGGATACAGTTCTATGGAAGACAAGAGCAGGTATTACTATTCCTTATTCTGTGAAAAATGCTTGGAATGATTTAATTAAGGAATATCCTGTTGTGGCTTGGGCAAAACTGGTTTGGTTTAGTCAATGTATTCCAAGACATTCCTTCATTTTATGGCTTGCATTTAATGAAAAGTTGAGAACTCAAGACAGAATTTTCTTTGGGACTCCTATGGCTTTATTATCATGTGCTTTCTGTCAAGGGCAAAGTGATAGTCATGAGCACCTCTTTTTTCAATGTGGTTATTCATTGGATGTTTGGAATGAATTCAAGAGTATGGCTAAATTGGAATATGCTCCTAACTGTTTATATGGGTTAATTGATTACTTTCAAAGAATCCCAATAAATAAGTCTATTTGGAGTATTCTTCAAAGATTGGTCTTAGGAGCTGTTGTATACTACCTATGGCAAGAGAGAAATCTCAGATTATTTCAATCAAAGTATAGATCCAAGAATGACTTATGTAGCCTGATTAAGGAGGTGATAAGGCTGAGATGTTTGAGTTTGAAAATTAAGCATACTAAACAGTCCCTAGAAGCAGCTGAAATTTGGGGATTTCTTGTTAATGAATATGATGGAAAGTATGGAAAAGGATTCAATTTTAATGGGGTCTAAAAAGCTTATTGATGAGAGAAGTTTTGGCCTTTCCTTATGGAATAGTTGTTTCTTGATATTCTGCTTTTGGAGTAGTATTGGGTTTTGGAGCAGTATTATTGAGAATGTTGATGGTTACTACTGCTTGAGCAGTAGTAACAGTTTGGGAGCAGTAGTTTATGATGGAGCAGTAGTTGATAGTGTTAGCAGTAGTAATATTAATACGGATGTTGTTTCTACTGATTGTGGTAAAAAGAAAGAAGTTGGTTACTACGGTTGGATCAGTTGTAAGCCCATGGATGCGGAGTCCAAGCCCAATTTGAAGCCCATTTGGAAGACTAGAAGATATGAGGCCAAGATTGAAGATATCCTTGCTATGTTTTATTTTTATTACTTAATGTGTTTATGTGGTTTTGTTTTGCAGGATAAAATTATTAGGATTGTTTTTGATGTTTTTTTCATTTGGTATTGTATTAAAACTTTAGTTAGACATTTTGTTTCGTTTTTAGTTTTGTTCCCAAAGTGTGTTTTGGGAATGCATGACTTAGGTGCAAGTTCAATGGGTATAACCATTGCTTGATGTTTATATTTTTTTAAGTTTAATAAATTTTTGCCGGGGTACCGTCCCCTTTACCCAAAAAAAAAAACCCTAAACCCTAAACCCTCTTTTGATAAAGAATAGGGTTGATAAAGATTTCCAATTTTATTTAACACTCCTCCCCCTCTTTTGATAAAGAATAGGGTTGATAAAGTGATGTGGAAGACAAGGGAGGGAAAGATTGGTAATTTTTCTGTGAAGACAGCTTGGAGTGATCTTATTGAAGATTGTCCTGAAGTGGGTTGGCATAAGTTGGTTTGGTATTCTCAATGTGTGCCTAGACATTCTTTTATTTTATGGTTGGCTATTAATGAGAGACTCAAAACTCAAGATAGAATGTTCTTTGAGTATAGGAATGACAACATGTTATGTGCTTTCTGTAAAGAACAAGTGGATACTCATGATCATTTATTCTTTGGTTGTGAATTCCCTCGGTCTGTTTGGAATGATTTAAAGGGGTTGGCTAAGCTGGAGTTTTGTCCTAATAATTGGCAAGGAATCATATCCTTTTTACAGCTCATGCCTATCAACAAATCAATTTGGAGTATTTTGCAGAGATTACTTCTAGGAGCATCTGTGTATATCATTTGGCAAGAAAGGAATTTGAGACTTTTTCAGTCTAAAGCCAGGTTCAAAGAGGAGGTGTGTAATCAAATTAAAAAGGTTGTTAGGCTCAAATGTTTGAGTTTAAAAATCAGAACTTCTCGCCAATCTTTAGAAGCTGCTAGATTGTGGAATTTTTATGTTGATCAAGAGAATTTGGGATTTACTGATTATAGTGTTAATGGATAGTGGTTGTTTTTTTAAGTTGGGTGAGAGATGGGTTTTTAATGGGATGAGTTGGAATTTTCTTGGTGGCAGGGATTTGGAGTATTATAGAGGTTTCGGGTCTGTTAATGTTTGCATTAAAATGCAAATGTTGTTGCTGAGTTTATTTTCTAATCTTATTTGGGGGGTTGCTGGTCTTGAGAGTAACTCTTGGGAGCTGCAGGGGTATAACAGGAATTATGATGGTTCTTGTTGTGGTGAAATTTTTATTGATATAGGCCAAAGAAAACACTACTGTGGTGTTTTTTGGCTTATGCGGATTATTTATTTTCAGGGGTATTTATGTCTTTTATATGGCTATAATATCAGTTTTACTTTGCTTGGTCAGCCGATTAATTTTTATTACTTGGGAAGTATTAATTTTTGGATGAATAGAGGGTCTATAAATATGATTGATGAGATAATTATAGGCCTATCCACTTTCTTGGTTGTTATGTTGAACGGTTTGGATGGGTGGAGGAGGCATTTTGATATTTATGAGGGAATTGGGTGTGAAAAGGATAATATGGTTAATGGTATGTGTTATTTTGAAGACTATTTGGAAAGGGCTGTGGCTTTTTTGTTTACTGTTGAAGATTTGTATGATGTTGATGTTAGTAATGTTAATTCTTGCTTTAAAGCGCAATTGGTGATGCTTATTTTATCTTCAAAGTTATCCTTGGGAGCTACTGCTATTAGTATTAAGTTTTGGGAGATTTTCTTTGATAATGAGAACTTTTACTGCCAGGGGTATAATGGGAATTATGGTGGTTATTATCATGGTGAATTTTTTGTTGAAAATGATCAAAGAAGACATATATTTGGGATGCTTAAATGGCCTAACAAGTGGCTTTGTGAGAATATGATAGAGATTCTAATTTGTTGCGGTGAAGTTTCGTATATGAATATTATTCAATGTCAGGGGTATTGGTGTAATTTGCTGGGCATTAGTAACAGTTTGACTTTATTTGGTCAACTGTTTGTTGCTTATTTCTTGGATTGTTGTAGTTTTTGGATGAATATTGGGTCTATCAATTTGATTGATGAGATAATGTTAGGCCTGTCCATTTTATCGAGAGGAATTTTGTGGTTTTTTTTGGTTTGTAGTTATTTTGGATGGTTTGGATGAGAGGACGAGATATAATAATTTTGATACGGAAAATGGGAGAATTAATAGTCATTTGGTTAATGGTATTGGTTGTTACGAAGACTATTGCTGGTTTCTGCTGTCTTATTTATTTATGTGGCAGGGGTATTTTCGTAATTTTGCCGAAGACAGTAGCAGTTTTTATGATATTGGTTGGATGTTTTTAAGGTTGACCAATTTGATTGATGAGATAATGGTCAGCCTGTCCTTAAACCATAATGGGAGGAGGTTATTGTGGAGTTGGAAGTGTTTTTGGTTTTTTGGTAATTGCCTGGTTCCGTTCTATATGTTGACGTTGTTAAGTCAACTGATTTTTGCTTATCTTAAGGGAAGCTTTGGGAATTATTTGTGGAGTAATATGAGGTTGGATGGTTACTGTTGTTGTGAAAATTGGTTTCTATTTTGGGTTTTAGAGCGGTTTTACGGCATGGTTGGTTTGGAAAAGTCTAGCTGCTGTTTCAAGTTTGATATGTTAAAGATTGTTGCTGTTGGCTGGTTAAAGTATTTATGTTGGTTCTATTTAGTCAAATGGTATGAAAAAAAATTTCGTTGGGAGCTGCTTAAGGATTTGAAGGTTAAGCATAAGTCAAAGCCCAAGATTTGGCCCAACACATATGTAGTTGATTTATGCATTGAGAAGCCCAAGTATGTGAAATTCAAGTCCAACATGGAATCCAAGTCTCGGCCTAGAAGATTGAAAATAAAGAATGAAGATATCCTTAGTATTTTTTATTATAATTATTTTATGTGTTTGTGTTTTTCTTTTTTGCAGGAAAAGAAGAGTAGAATAGGCTTTGTTTTATTGTTTCTTTGGCATTGTACTAAAACTCTAGGTAGACGTTTTATTTCGTTTTTAGTTTTATTCCCAAAGTGTGTTTTGGGAATGCAAAATCTAGGTACAAGTTCAATGGGTATAACCATTGCTTGATATGTATCTTTTTAAAATTTTAATAAAATTTTGCCGGGGTACCGTCCCCTAAACCCTAAACCCTAAACCCTAAACCCTATGGATTTTCATTTGCTTGAAAATTTTCTCTCTCTAACTTTCTCTCTCTAAAATTCTCTCTCTTCCGATTTTCTTGCAGCTTGTCTGAAAATCAAAATTCTTACCTAAATTCCTCTCTTGTTTCCTGGAATTGTAGCATGAATCCATCATCCATGACAGTGAATTCATCGGATCGTCCTCCTGATTTAATTATTACCCCAGAGGTGGATATGTTCCATACTCCACCTCAAATGGCTACTTCAGCTGAACCTCCCCAAGTGACTCGATTAACTCCAAAACAATCAAGAGCTTTGACAAGACAACAAATGGTGGCTATTGATTCTCTGAATCAAGCTCAGAAGCGTAAAGTATCTAATCGAAAAACTTCTTTGACAAAAGTAACTGGTAATTTGTCTAAGAAGCTTCTTTCTCCTGATGTTGGTAGGCGTAGGAAGAAGGGTCGTGGTTATATTTCAAATTCTGGTAAAATCTCTGCTAATGAAGGTTCTGATAATTTGGTTATGGATAAGGTTGATGGTGATTTAAATGTTGCTCCTCTTAATCTTCAAGTTCCCTCAATTGAAGATGCTGTTCAGGTTTTTAAGGATAGTATGGATGTTTGTGTTAACAAGGAAGCTGCTAAGTGTGAGGAGAAGAGGATAGAACAGGGTGTTGTTGGTAATGATGTAGTGTTGGGTGATAGAATTGACACACAGGTAGATAATTTGTTTCAGTTTGGGAAGAAGGTTAGTTATTCTGAAGAACCAATACTTCATGTTGATAGTAATGGTTGTTTTAAGGCAAAGTTTAGTAATACTTCTCAGTCTGCTGATGGAAACAAGGGGGTTAGTAGTCCTGAATCTAATGTTTGGGTGAATAAACCACCTAGTCGTATCTCCTTTGCTGATTTGATTAAGAAGGATAGTGAATCTGTTAATACCAAACTGGAATTTATTCCACCAGTTCAGCTCCCAAATGGTAAGAAGGTGGTTCAATTTTCTGTGGATGAAATTCAGAAAGCAGGGGGTGTTTATGCTCTTCAGGTATATGGCTACTTCATTGGTACTTCTATGGATTACCAGGTTGTGAACTCTAACCTTAGAAGAATGTGGAGAGGTTATGATTTTAAAGAAGTTATTAAAACAGCTGCAGGGTTCTATCTGTGTAAGTTTAAGAGTGAAGAAGGTATGAAATCAGTTATGGAGAATGGTCCTTGGTTAATTGAAAATGTTCCTTTCTTGATAAACCAATGGCAGCCAGGTGTTTGGTTGGAGAAGATAGAGCCTAGTAGGATCCCTTTATGGGTTTGTGTTCATGGTTTACCTATAGAGCTATGGAATGCTAATGGGGTCAGTAAAATTATGAGCAGAATTGGGAAGCCTTTAATTATGGATAAAGTTACTAAAGATAGGTGTGTGAACAATGCTGGTAGGTTGGGTTATGCTAGAGCTTTAGTAGAGATTGATGCTGAAGATGAGTTACCAAATGAAGTTGAGTTTGCTTATCCTGCTATTGGGTCTTTTCCTCCAAGAAATGGTATCCTAAAGGTTAGCTATCAATGGAAGCCACCAGTGTGTACCTTTTGTAAGGTTTTTGGACATTCTCACAAGGTTTGTAAGGCCAGGCCTTTAACTGAAGATGAAAGAGCTGCTCATGCCTTAAAAGAGGCTCTTAATGTTCAAAGTAATACTGGTAAGATAGCAAATGATGTATGTGATGCTGATGGTTTTGTGAAGGTGGGAAGGAATAATAAAATTTCTAAGTCTCAGAATATTAGAGTGTTGGGTTATAACTTAGTTGATATAGTTTAACCATAAACAATGAAACCTAACAAACAAACGAAAGTAACTTAAACAATCAGTTTGATGATTATGAAGTTACTACGGAAGAACACAAAGACAAGTTGGTGCGGCTGTTCAACATGTTACAAGGCTACTACGGTAGATGGATTACTACGGACAAGGTCAGAGTCAAGATAAGGAAGTCAAGCCAAGATACACGGAAGACAAAGACTTATCTTAGAAGAATCAAATCTAATTAAATAGAGTTATAATTAGATTAGATTTCCTTTTGTAATTAGATAAAGTTTCCTTATTTAATGTTTAGATAAGGATAGACGTAGAATTCTAGTTTATCTAGAACGAGCCTCAAGGTCTATAAATAGATAGATCATTGTATTAAGAAAAACACGTTGTATTGATATTATTCTGGTTAATACAATTGAGGCTTGCAATTTGACAATACTTTTGTTTAATTCTTATTCATTCTTTATTGTTCAATAAACTCGTACTATTGAAGTGTTCATCCGCTGCTGAACTTCTTCAATAGATCTTGATCTACAACGTTAGCAAACCTGTTAGTTTATCTAGACTAACACGATCCTGACAAGTGGTATCAGAGCACAGGAGGTGCTTTAGATCCATAGATCAACGAGTTACAAATCCTCACAAACAAAAATCATTACAACCACGATGACAGAAATTGCATTAGGAAAGTTCCCATCCTAAAGAGCAACGAATTCGACTTATGGAAGCTACGAATCAAGCAACACATCCTACTGGCCGATTACACAGTATGGGATGTGATCATCAATGGTAACAAACGACCTGCTGCCCAAGGAGCTGATGGAGAACCAGGAGTGAATGCTCGTGCACTTGTAAGTGATCTTGAAAGAAGGGAGAAACAAACTGAAATCAAGGCCCTTAGTATTCTTATGATTGCAATTCCAAACGAATATCAATCGCAATTCGAAGAATATGAAGATGCCAAATCGCTATGGGAAGCACTGGAAAAGAGATTCAGCGGAACCAAGAATACCAAAAAGAACAAGAAGGCTCTTCTCAAACAAGAGTACGAAAATTTTAATGGTTTACCTGGCGAACGAATGACTCAAACTTTTGATCGATACAAGAAACTCACTGGAGAGATGCTCAGCGCAGGAATCAAATATGAGAATGATGATATAAACAGAAAGTTTATCCGAGCACTAGGAAAGGAATGGATTGTGTATACAGTTATCTACAGGCAAGGAGACGCTCTGAAGCACTAGAACTAGACGATCTCTACAACTGATCTCAGAGTCTTTGAATCTGAAGTTGAAGCTGAGAAGATCTCCACCAACAATCCCAGTATTACCAATGTAATAGCTGCCCTTGCAACAACCTCTGGAGGATCCAAACATGCAATCAGCGAAGAGAT
>CAJVGC010000526.1:65779-103833 GCA_910822075.1 Senecio squalidus | reverse complement strand
TGCTGCTGCTGAGCAGTAGTAATTTGCTGCTGCTGAGCAGTAGTAACTTTGCTGCTGCTGATCCATATTAACTTTTTTCTGCTGCTTCTTTTGTTGCCAGGACTGTGCATACACTTTCTGTTGATACGATTTGTTTTGTTGATTATTAGCTACATTCATTCTATTAAATACACTTTGCCTTTGCTGTTGAAAACCTCTTGGTAATTGTACTACTTATTCCTCTTCCCCACACTTGAAAACCATCTTCATTCCCATGGCTCTGTTTCTACTTGCCCAAACCACATTCTCCATCATGCTCAAAGCTCCTTTAAAATGCTAGCAGCTTGTTCTTCTTCAGACTGAGGTCTAATTTTACATTGCTTTGGTAGAATGACCAAACACCTTACAATGAGTGGCACAATGGGGGCTTCCATTGATAAGAACATCCAATTTGCTACTCTTGAAGGAAGCTGTCAATAGCTTCATATTCAAACTCCACATAATTAGGTAACTCCTCATCAAGCCAACACCTCAACCAACACTCTGGCATATCCCATTCTCCAGATTTGCTCATACACCTTTCCATTGTAACTTTATCCTTAACAATGGCTTTCCAATTCCACTCACAAGCTTCCCATACTCCTACCATTCCACAATTCAACTGGAATGTTATGCATACAAACCCAAATAGGAACATTGTGAGGTTCAACCTTCTCAAGCCAAACACCAGGAGTCAGTCCATTGGTTACAAAAAAAGGGACATTTTCAACCAACCACGGCCCACTTTCAAGAGCCTCTTTCATCCCTTTTTCACTTTTAAATTTACAAAGATAAAATCCAGCTTTAGTCTTTGTAACCTCTTTTAAATCAAAAGATCTCCACATTCTTCTTAAATTAGCATTCACAACTTGAAAATCCATAGAAGTTCCAATAAAATAACCATACAACTGAAGAGAAAAAGCACTGCCAGCTGCTTTAATTTCTTGAGCAGAAAAACACACCCTCTTTTGACCATTAGGGAGCTTCACTGGAGGCACATACTCCATTTTAATTTCATCAACACTAGCAGTTTTCTTTAACATTTCTGCAAAAGAAACTCCCCTTGTAGACCAAACATTCTGTTTTGGGTCCAATGGAACAGTGCCTTTAACACTAGAACTATTACCCGAAACAAATCCACCACCATCTTGAACACCCCCATTACCACTAACATCGTCCTGTTTATGGCCAGAAACATCAACAAAAACATTCCCCTGCTGTTCAAACACATTCTTAGGATTTCCAACACTGCCAACACCCATATATTTATTAACTATATTCACTTTTTCTTCCATTAAAGCATCACCCCTCTTTAAATCCAATGAAACAATAACATCTTCAATCACACTCTTAGCCTCAACCATACCTTCATCAACTGAATCACTAACACTAGAATCAACAGACCTAGGTTTAACCTTCTTGTTTAATTGAGCTGCAATACTAGAAATCAATGGAACAGATTTTTGTGAAGAACCCGTCAATGATTTCTTACGCTTTTTAGATATCAACCCAGATCTAGGTTTAATCTTAGTTTTCAACTGATTTTTAATTGCTCCAATTGAAAGATTCTGAACTGGTGGTGGAGTATCACCAGCTAATAGTGTTTGAGGTGGAGTAACAAAACACTCCTTATCAGGAGGGATTAAATCCGGTGGTATATCAGACAAATGAGACAAGTTTTGTGATGGATTCATGCTTCAACTCAAGAAAACAACCAAGAAATTCAAGACAAAGATGAAAAAATTTAGGATTCCGACCAGCTGCCGCCAAAATCGCTAACAGAGAGAATTTTAGAGAGAGAAAGTTAGAGAGAGAAAAAATTCAAGCAAATGAAAAGCCATAGGGTTTAGGGTTTAGGGTTTAGGGTTTAGGGTTTAGGGTTTAGGGTTTAGGGTTTAGGGTTTAGGGTTTAGGGTTTAGGGTTTAGGGTTTAGGGTTTAGGGTTTAGGGTTTAGGGTTTTTTTGGGTAAAGGGGACGGAACCCCGGCAAAATTTTATTAAAACTTAAAACATATAAACATCAAGCAATGGTTGTACCCATTGGACTTGAACCTAAGTCATGCATACCCAAAACACACTTTGGGTACAACACTAAAAACGAGACTACATGTCTTTCTAGAGTATTATTACAAAACCAAACACAAACGAACTTAAATTCTAATCTAAACATCTTATCCTGCAAAACAAAGAAAGGCAAACATAAAACATAACTAAAAAGAAAAACAATATGGACATCTTCCTTCTTTGTCTTCAGTCTGGCAGGCCAAGATTTGGGCTTCAAATTAACTTTCAACTTCAAACTCTTGGGCTTCAAAAGCCATAAATCTTCATTCCATCTGTTGGGCTGAAACTTGGGCTTATATCTTTTCTTGGACTTCATACACAAAAGCAGCCACACAAGAAAATTACTTTCAAGCCTCTTAATAACCATAATCAAATAAAACCCCTCAATCCAGACAATACCAAAACACCTTCTCATTCCAAAATTAAGACTACACCAACAATCCAATAAATCACCCATTCCAAAAAACCAAATCAAGCAAACCTCCATATACCATAAAACTTTACTCCTGCATCCAATTATGTGACTAACTTTAACCCAGTGATCCTTCAAAATAAACCAAGAATTACCAAACCACTGATTGGCCCTATCATCAAAAACACTCAGCCACCACAGTTGACTTAAGAAAATCAACTGACACCAAAAAACCATAAAATTAAAACCCATTAATAACACATTCATCCTCCATGTAACCATCTCTATCAATATGCAAATTCCACAAAGCAGCAGCCTCACAAGCTTGTTTTGAAGGCCTAATCTTTAGACTTAAACATCTAAGTCTGATTATACTTTTAATCTGCTTACACAACTCAATTTTTGACCTGGATTTAGACTGAAAAAGCCTCCAATTTCTCTCCTGCCATATGAAATAAACAACAGCACCAAGCAGTAACCTTTGTAAGATGCTCCAAATAGATTTATTAATGGGGATTTGCTGCATAAAAGAAATGATATCCACCCATTTATTTGGACAGTGTACAAGTTTAACCAATCCTTTGAGTTCCTCCCAAACAGAAAGACAAAACTCACATTCAAAAAATAAGTGATTGTGGGAATCACATTGCTCTTTGCAGAAGACACACTGAATATCAGTTCCTTCAAAAGCAAAAAACAATCTATCTTGAGTCTTGAGTTTTTCATTTATTGCCAACCACAATACAAAAGAATGTCTTGGTATGCATTGTGAGAACCAAACCAACTTAGCCCAGGCCACTTTGGGATAAACTTCAATCAGATCATTCCAGGCATTTTTGACAGAAAACAAATTAATTTTACCCTCTCTATTCTTCCATAACACCTTATCATTTCTGCCAGAGATCAGGAGGGGGGGGGGAGTATCAAAAAGAATTGGGAATCTCTCCCTCCATTCATTAGGCCATACCCACTCACTCCTGTTAACAACTTCAGCAACAGATGTTCTCAATGAAAAATCACTTTCATAAACATCCCTCCTAGTAATAAACTCACATAGAGGACCTCCAGGGAACCAATTATCATACCAAACTGATGTGTTTTTTCCATCCCCAAGTCTACAAACAACATGATTCCTAATTTCAGCCCTGCATTGAAGAATTTTCCTCCAAGACCAGCATGAGTCTTTCATAATAGGCAAATCCCAGTAATTTCTAACATTTCCACTTCTATCAGCCAATTTATACTCATTAACCCATTTTACCCACAGAGAATCTTTCTTACTTACAATATTCCAAGAATGCTTTGCCATAAGAGCAGTATTCCATGTTTTCAAGGCTTTAATACCAAGACCTCCATAAACTTTGGGCTTACAAACATCAGTCCATTTGACTTTAGCCTGTCCTCTCTTTAACACCCCATGACTCCAAAGAAAACCCCTCATAAGTCTCTCTATTTCATTGATAATAGCAGCAGGCAAAACAAAAACTGAAGACCAATAAATTTGAGTAGACCCAATAACAGATTTAAGAAGTTGAAGCCTGCCAGCAAAGGACAGTGACCTATTTCTCCAATCCATCAATCTTTTCTTTATCTTATCCACCAAAGGGGTACAATGGTAAAGTTCCAATCTAGAAGATATTAAAGGAACTCCTAAGTATTTAACAGCTAATTCCCCAACTTTAAAAGGCATAATATTCATAATAGCCTCTGCCAACCCTTCAGCAACATTTCCAAAGAAGGTTTTGCTTTTTTCCAAGCTGGGAATCAACCCTGAAACCTTTGAAAACTCATCCAGAGCTGACTTTAGAACAGACACAGAATGTAGATCAGCCTTACAAAATAAAACTAGATCATCAGCAAAGCATAGATGAGTTAGCTTCACTTTATCACATTTCCAATGATATTTAAATGCACTGTCACTGTTTGTTTTCCTTTTAATCATCAGTGTTAACACTTCCATTACAAGAGTAAATAAATAAGGGGACAAAGGATCCCCTTGCCTCAACCCCCTCTTCCCAGCAAAGAACCCCTTCAGCTCACCATTCACACTAACACAAAATGATGTAGAGGTGACACAGTTCATGATCCAGTTACACATTTGAGGAGGAAAGCCAAAACACTTCAAACTGCTTCTCAAAAAATCCCATTCTACTGTGTCATATGCTTTTTGAATGTCAATCTTAAAAGCTACCTTTCCAGGCCCTCTATCCCTGTGATAATTCCTCATCAATTCCTGAGTAAGTAATATGTTATCACTAATCTGTCTACTAGGAATGAAGGCACTTTGGCACACATCAACAATGCAATTAAGAGATCCCTTAAGCCTATTAACAATGACTTTGCTAATGCATTTATAAATAACATTACAGCAAGAAATTGGTCTAAAATCAGCCACATTTTCAGGGGTATGGGCTTTAGGAACAAGAGCTATTATAGTAGCATTTATTTCTTTGAGGAGTTTACCATTGCTGAAAAAATCCTTAATAGCCTTACAAATTTCATCACCAACAATGTTCCAAGATGCTTTAAAAAAGCTAGCAGAAAACCCATCAGGGCCTGGAGCTTTATCATCACTAATACTGAACATAGCACTTTTAATTTCATCATTTGTGATAGCTTTGACCATTTCATCAGCAGCAACTTGATTAACTTTGTTAACAAACAGCCCAGCAGGGTCATCAACATCACAAATAGGCTTACAATTCCCCAGAACCCTTTCAAAATGTTTAACAAACTGTTCCCCAACCTCTTCTCCAAAAAATCTATTACCATCCATATCCATAACTGATTCTATTCTATGTTTATTCAATCTCCCCTTGACTACATTATGAAAGTACTTAGTGTTAAAATCACCCTCACTTAACCATTCAGTTTTTGCCTTTTGCTTTAAAAATAATTCCAAATCCTCCACTGCCACCTTATAAGAGTTAAGATAAACATTCTCCTCTACCCTTAATTCTTTGCAATGTGGATTAGACACCATTTCAGTCTGCACTCTCTCTAACTCCACCTTCAACTTATCCACCTTAAGAAAAAGATTGCCCTGCTCCTTTAAAAGCTTTCTCAGGGGTCTTTTCAGCAACTTTAATTTAGAAGAAACAGAAAACATATTATGGCCCTCAATATTATTAGACCAAACCTTCTCAACCAAAGGGAGGAATTCCTTCTTTCTGCACAGAAAACTTGAGAATTTAAAAGGTCTAGGCTTAGACCTTTTGAGTTCAGGAATCTGAAGCACACATGGAGAGTGATCAGAGGTTACAAAAGGAAGGAACAAAGCATTTGCTGCTGGAAATTTATCAATAAAAGCACTATTGGACATAATTCTATCAAGTTTTCTGAGAAGACCATCAACAGTATTAGGACTCTTCTTCCAAGTAAACTTCAACCCTGACATACATAAATCATCCACCTCTATAGAATTAATACACTCTCTGAATTCTGCCATGCTACTAGTGACCACAGAAGCACCAATAGAGCTCTCAGAGACCTCCAAAGTAGAATTAAAATCCCCCAACAGAGTCCAGGGACTGTTCTTTACAGAGGACTTAATAAAAGATAACTGTTCCCATAATACCCTTCTAGGAACCATTCTATGATGAGCATAAATGAAAGAGCAAAAGAAACCACCACTACTACTAACAGGTTCAATAAAACAGTGCATAACCTGTGCATGCTGATGCAGCACCATAAGATTAACATTGTTTGCATCCCAACCAACAACAATTCTAGTGCCCCCATCAGAAACACTGTGATTAGACACCCATCTCCAATTACCAAAAACAGTATTGCACACTCTATTTACATTATTTTTATATAAATGAGTTTCAAGCAAAGCACACACACTAAAACTACCATCACTAATTAAATCCTTAACTTGAATTTGATTAGAGGACTTATTTAAGCCTCTAATATTCCATGCTGCCATCTTAATTATCATTTAAAACCATTTTTGAAGAAGAAGAACCCACAAACTGTTGGCCCTCCAAGCAGACATCATTAACCATAAAACTTGCCATACCATTACCCTCAGAGCCCACATCTTCATCATGAAAATTTGGGTCCACTCCACAAGCAGCAGCATTCAACATGAAATAGTCAACCTGAGCTTTACTCCAACCTTCCTTCTCAGCAACAGTAGGATTCTTCTTTTGAAAGAAGAAATCATCAATAACAAGTTTCTCAGACTCAAAAATCATATTATCTACATCCCAGCTATCCTCTTCCTCCCCCTCAACTACTAATCCCTCAAAAGAATTAGACATTAACACATCATTATTCTTATCCTCAACTTCTTTTCCTTTCATTATTTGCTTACCCCTATTATCTTTAATAACAACATAATCTTTGTGGCTCTTATCTTTACCATGAATATCAGCCTCTTTATTAGACACCAACACAGAATCAGTCCTCTTCCCCAAATTATCCACTCTATAATAATTCCCATTGTCATGATCATATCTCAGCTGCCCCCCTTTTAATCTATCATAAGCCTTCCCCCTTAACTGGACATTATTATTATGAGGATACCCTTTAACCATCCCTTTATTAACACCCCTGTTATTATTACCATAACCAGCACCATTCAGATTCTTTACTATTTTATTGTTCCTTCCCACTTGCACAAAACCATCAGAATCACAAACATCCTTTACTTTACTAGCAATATTATTATTAACATTAAGAGCCTCCTTAAGAGTTTGAGTAGCTTTTTCATCATCAGTCAAAGGTCTAGCTTTACATAACTTATAAGAGTGTCCAAATACCTTGCAGAAAGTACACATTGGTGGCTTCCACTGATAACTGACTTTTAGGAAACCATTTCTTGGAGGGAAAGACCCAATAGCAGGGTAAGAAAATTCTATTTCTGTTGGTAATTCATCTTCAGCATCAACTTCTACAAGCACTCTAGCATAACCCAATCTACCAGAATTGTTAACACACCTATCTTTAGTGACTTTATCCATAACTAAAGGTTTCCCAATTCTGCTCATAATCTTGCTAACACCATTAGCATTCCAAAGCTCCACAGGCAAACTGTGTACACAAACCCATAATGGAATCCTACTTGGCTCAATTCTTTCAAGCCAAACACCTGGTTGCCACTGGTTTAAAATAAAAGGGATATTTTCAATTAACCAGGGACCATTCTCCATAACTGCATTCATACCTTCTTTATTCTTAAATTTGCATAAATAAAATCCTGCAGCAGTCTTTATAACCTCCTTAAAGTCATACCCCCTCCACATTCTCTTAAGATTAGAGTTCACAACCTGATAGTCCATGGAAGTACCAATAAAATACCCATACAATTGTAATGCAAATACACCCCCAGCTTGTTGAATTTCATCTACAGAAAATTGTACAACTTTCTTACCATCAGGAAGCAGAACTGGAGGAATGAATTCCAATTTGGTGTTAGCAGCTTCACTGTCCTTCTTAATCATTTCAGCAAAAGATATACGACCAACTGGTTTGTTACCCCAAACATTATCAATTGGAATATCAGCCTTATCATTTGGCTGAGACATCTTATTAAACTTTCCCTTAAAACAACCATTAACATCAACATAGAAAGATGGGACTTCAGACACACTATCATTGCTTCCAAACTGAAACATCTTATCACCCATAACCCCATTATTTCCAGTCACACCTTCCTCCATACCATTTACCATTTGCTCCTTCATACAAATTTCTGCTTCAGCAGCAGTTCTAACAGAGCCAGACTCCATATTTTCTTTAAACACTTTGAATACATCTTCAACCAATGGAACATTAATTATCATAGGAGTAGAATTAATCCCACCTTCAGTGTTTTCCATAACAGAATCACTACTAATCATACTTCTAGAGCCCTTAATTTTATTTGGAGAACGATCACGCCCCTTTTTCTTACGCCTCACCATTTCAGGGGATAAAAGCTTTTTCGATAAACTACCAGCTGATTTTGACTTAGAAAGTCTTCGATTAGCCATTTTGCGTTTTTGTTTAGCCGTTAAACAAGCTACAGGAGGTGGCTCAGCTGAAGAAACAGCTTGGGGTGGAGTATGAAACATATCCAAATCGGGAGTGGTTTGTAAATCAGGAGGACGATCAGACGAGCTCAATGTTATTGATGATGGATTCATAATTACAACCAAGAAAACTGGGAATTAAGACAAGGATTTTTGTTAGGATACTCAGACAATCAGCCACAAAGATCGCTAACAGAGAAAGGGGTAGAGAGAGAAAGTTAGAGAGAGAAAATTTTCAACCAAATGAAAATCCATAGGGTTTAGGGTTTAGGGTTTAGGGTTTAGGGTTTTTTTTTTTTTTGGGTAAAGGGGACGGTACCCCGGCAAAATTTTATTAATATTTAAAAAAAGATACAACTCAAGCAATGGTTATACCCATTGAACTTGTACCTAAATAATGCATTCCCAAAACACACTTTGGGAATAAAACTAAAAACGAAATAAAATGTCTAACTAGAGTTTTAGTACAATACCAAAGAAACAAAATAAAAAAGCGTATACTACTCTTCTTAACCTGCAAAATAGAAAAACACAAACACATAAAGTAATAATAATAAAAAAACTCTAAGGATATATTCATTTTTTGTCTTGAATCTCTTCGGCTGATACTTGGACTTTAACTTCAAAATCTTGGGGTGAAGCTTGGACTTCCACTTGGGCTTTCTTTTAATAATATTGGGCTTTAAGAGCCATAGCCCAACATTTTTTGTAAGCAAACGGCTGCAATCTTCAAATGTCTTCAAGTCATCAATATTACACCAACAGCAACTACCTTTTTTGGGAACAATATTACACAAATTTTTCCAAACAATAACCTTTAGACCATGTCTCAAATACTTCCCCCTTCTAAACAGCAAGCTGCAAAAACCATATCCCAACCAAACCGAAATATAACTCCAAACTCCACTATGCCACTTCTGAATAAACCCAACCTTCTCCAAACAGTACAAAAATAATAGCTGACCTAAGGAAGTCAAACTACTACTAATGTCCAAACATTTACCACAAAACCAAATTCTAATTTCCTTAAAGAAAAACAACAGTTGACTATAAAAAGTCAAACTGCAGCCAAAATCTTCATAAATACCGTAGGACCAAAAACAAATCACTTCAAGAGGCCACCATACTTCAATATTGCATAAGGAAAGGCTGGACATTTTCTTATCAAACAACATGACCAACCTTAAAAACATTTCGCCAACGCCTCCGAGAAAACTGTTTCTATCATCATAGTAATTACTATTATACCCCTGCCAAATATCATTATGGAATAAGGATAGGCTAGCCATTATCTCATCAATCAAATTGGCCAACCCGAAAAAAATCCAACCATAATCCTCAAAAAAAACAGCAACTTTCAATATGGATTTTACCAAAATACCCCTGACTATCCAATTCTTCAACAGGAAACAAAATAGCCAAAATTCGTTCCAAATAGTCTTCAAAACAACAAAAACCATTAACCACATAACTCCTAAAACTCCCAATTCCCTCGTAAAGACCAATAAACCTCCTCGATCCATCCACACCTTCCATCTTGACGACCAATAAAAAATACCACCAAACTCTCCGCAAAAAATTGGATAGGCCTATCATTATCTCATCAATCAAATTAATAGACCCTATATATATCCACAAAATTAAGCTACCCGAGTAGAAAAATTCAAACAGTTGACCAAACATAGTCAAACTGTTATTAACGCCATAAAAAAGACACCAATACCCCTTATAATGAAGTATATTCATAAGCCAAAAAACACCATTGTTACATAGGGAGCCTAAAATATTATCACCACACCAGTTGACTAACCATTTAAGCATCCCATAATTATGTCTTCTTTGACCCGTTTCAACAAAAATTTCAGCATAATAAAAACCACCATAATACCTATTATACCCCTGAAATAAACTGTTCTCATCATCATAAAAATCCTCCCAGAACTTCAAACCAATACCAGTAGCCCCCAAAATTAATTTTGAAAATAAACACAACGACACCAACTGCAACTTAACAGAATTTAGCTCATCAAACCACATGACATACCATATAAGAATCCCATCAATATATCTTCTTTGAGCCATACCAATGACAAAATCTCCATTAAAATAACCACCAAAATACCCAATATGCCCCTGGCAACAGCTATTATCATCATCATAAAAATCCTTCCAAGGCTTTAAACTAGTAACAGAGGCTCCCAAAAGTAAATTTGAAAATAAACCCAACATCACCATATGCACCTTAACAGCACCAAAGCCACTAATATACTCCAAATTCAAACCACCAATGAAATTCCAACTCAACCCATTAAATACCCATCTCTCCCCCAAATTCAAAGTGCAGACTTTAATCATTAACACTAAAAACAGAATAACCCAAATTCCCTTGATTAACATGAAAATTCCATAATCTAGCAGCCTCAACAGATTGAACAGAATTTCTAATCTTCAGGCTCAAACATCTACTTCTAACCACGTTTATAATTTGATCACATACCTCATCTTTAGACCTAGCTTTGGATTGAAAAAGCCTCAAATTTCTTTCTTGCCAAATTATATAAACAGAGGCTCCAAGAAGAAGTCTTTGTAAAATACTTCATATAGATTTATTGATAGGAAGCTGCTGCATAAAAGAAATGATACCTTGCCAATTATTAGGACAATGCTCCAACTTAGCCAAACTCTTAAGATTACTCCAAACAGATTGAGTAAACTCACATCCAAAAAATAGATGTTCATGAGTATCAATTTGATCTTTGCAGAAAGCACAAACCATATTATCGTTTCTAAACTCAAAAAACATTCTATCTTGCGTTTGAAGCTTTTCATTTACAGCAAGCCATAAAATGAAAGAATGCCTAGGAATGCATTGTGAATACCAAACCAATTTATACCACCCAACTTTCGGACATTCCTCAATAAGATTACTCCACGCAATTTTGACAGAAAAAACAACCAATCTTACCATCCCTAGACTTCCACATAACTTTATCCACTCTATCCTTTATCAAAAGAGGAGGAGGAGTATTAAATAAAATTGGGAATCTGTCACGCCATTCAGCAGGCCACATCCAATCTCCATTTATAACAACATCAGCAACCTTAGAATGCAAAGAAAACTCACTTTCATAAACGTCCCTCCTAGAAAAACTGACATAACGGGCCTTCGGGAAACCAATGATCATACCAAACCGAAGTATTCTTACCATCCCCCAGCCTATGAACAATATGATTTCTAACTTCTCCTCTACATTTTAGAATCTTTCTCCATGACCAGCAAGCATCTTTCATAATAGGGAGGTCCCAAAAATTTCTATCATTTCCTCTTCTGTCTTTAAGCTTTTGCATAGAAATCCAATTCACCCAAAGAGACTTTTTCTTGTTAACAATATTCCAAATATGCTTAGTCATTAAAGCCACATTCCATGATTTCAAAGCTTTAATTCCAAGGCCCCCCTGATCCTTAGGCTTACATACATCAACCCAATTCATTTTAGCATGTCCCCTCTTAAAACTGCCATGGCTCCATAGAAAATCTCTCATAAGCTTCTCTATTTCATTAGACACAGCAACAGGTAAGATAAACACTGAAGACCAATATATTTGAAGAGAACTTATGACAGAATTTAATAATTGCAATCTCCCAGCAAAAGACAAAGACTTATTCCTCCAATCAAGAAGCCTTTTCTTAACTTTATCAATCAAGCTAGTGCAATCATAAAGTTGAAGTCTTGAAGAAATTAAAGGAACACCCAAATATCTCACAGGGAACTTACTCACATTAAATGGCATAATATCCAAAATAGAAGCAGTTCTACCCTCTGAAACATTACCAAAAAAGGTTAAGCTTTTATCAGGATTAGGGATCAAACCTGACACACTAGCAAATTCATCAAGGGCTCTTTTAATCACAGAAACTGAGTAACTATCAGCATGACAAAAAATCAATAAGTCATCAGCAAAACATAAGTGGGTTAACTTAGTCTTTTCACACTTCCAATGATACTTAAAAGCTTTATCATTAAAAGTATTCCTCCTGATCATTAAAGTGAGAACCTCCATAGCTAAAGTAAATAGATAAGGGGAGAGAGGATCCCCTTGTCTTAACCCCCTTTTTCCTTTAAAAAACCCCTTCAACTCACCATTTATACTCACACAAAAGGAAGTAGAAGAAACACATGCCATAATCCAGTTACACATCTTAGGAGGAAATCCAAAATACACCAAACTGTTTTCCAGGAAGCTCCATTCAACACTATCATAGGCTTTCTGAATATCTATTTTAAAAGCCACTTTAGAAGGCCCTCTATCTCTATGATAATTATGCATTAATTCTTGTGTGAGCAAAATGTTATCACTAATTTGCCTAAATGGAATGAAAGCACTTTGACATTCATCAACTATACCATTTAAAACACCCTTAATCCTTTTAGATATAACCTTGCTAATGCATTTGTAAATGACATTACAACAAGAAATAGGTCTAAAATCAGAAACCTTTTCAGGGGTGTTACCTTTAGGGACCAAAGCAATAATAGTGGCATTAATCTCTTTTAACAATTTACCATTGTTAAAAAAATCTTTAATAGCAGCACATACCTCACCTCCAATAATACTCCATGAAGCTTTAAAAAACCCAGAAGAATATCCATCAGGCCCAGGGGCTTTACCATCATCAATTTCAAACATGGCCTCCTTGATCTCTTCATTAGTAACCAATCTAATCATTGCATCAGCTTGACTTTGAGAAACTTATTTAGTAAATAAACCATCTGGATCACCAATAGGATTAACCTGTTTACTACTTCCCAAAACAGTCTCAAAATACTTCACAAACTGATCACCAACTTGATTCCCAAAAAATCTAACCCCATTCATATCACTAATGGATTCCACCCTCTGCTTATTTAACCTACCTTTAACAACATTATGAAAATACTTTGTGTTAAAGTCTCCTTCACTTAGCCATTCAACCTTAGCTTTTTGCTTTAAAAACAATTCCAAGTCTTCAACAGCAGCATTATAAGAGCTTGTATAAACCATCTCCTCAAATCTTAAATCCTTACAACTAGGATTCAAAACCATTTCAGTTTGGACTTTTTCCAATTCAAATTTTAACTTTTGCACTTTATGAAATAAATTACCCTGATCATACCCCAACTTTCTCAAAGGTTTCTTCAACATCTTCAATTTAGACACCACAGAAAACATAGAATGCCCATTTATCCTTTCCTTCCACACATCTTCAACAATTGGAATGAAATTCTTCTTCTTACACAGGTAATTGGCAAATTTAAATGGCCTAGGCTTAGCTCTAACCAATTCAGGCATGTACAAAACAGAAGGAGAATGATCTGATTTAACAAAAGGCAGAAATATAGCATTTGCAGCAGTAAATTTATCAATAAAGCTACTATTAGCCATAATTCTATCCAATTTTCTAAGCAAACCATTATCAGTATTGGGACTCTTCTTCCAAGTAAACTGCAGCCCTGAACTGCATATATCATCCACTTCAATATTACTAACACAATCTCTAAATTCTGCCATAGTTCTAGTGACAACAGAAGACCCCACTGAACTCTCAGAAACATCTAAAGTAGCATTAAAGTCTCCCATTAGAACCCAAGGACTCTTCCTCACAGAATCTTTATGTATAGCTAATTGATCCCAAAGCCTCCTTCTAGGAACCATTCTATGCTGAGCATAGATAAAAGAACAAAAGAAACCCATCCTTGCCATTAATAGGCTCAATAAAACAATGTAAAACCTGTTCATGGTGATGCAAAACCATAACATTCACAGAGTTTGGATCCCAACCAACCAATATTCTAGTACCTCTGTCTCAATTATCAATATTAGATATGCATCTCCAAGGACCAAATATACTCTTACAAACTCTATTTAAATTATTCCTAAACAAATGTTTTTCAAGAAGACCACATACACTGAGACCTTCATCTTTAATTAACTCACTAACCTGTTTTTGATTAGAAGACTTATTGAGCCCTCTAACATTCCAAGCAGCAACTTTTAAAATCATCTAAACAGATTTAATTAAAGAGGCACCAACATTCAGCTGCACCTCCATGTTATCATTTCCACCCAAAAAAGTAGCCATCCCATTCTTTTCTGATTCTACATCATCATCATAAAAGCTAGCATCCATTCCATAAGAAGAAGCATTCAAACAGAAATAATCCAGCTGTGCCTTACTCCACTTTTTCCTTTCATCATTATTAGGATACTTCTTTAATTTAAAAAATTCATCAATAATACTTTTTTCAGAGTCCCAAATAAGATTATCCACATCCCAGCTATCCTCATCATCAATATCATTTTCCAAACCTCCAAAGCTGTTAGAAACAGGGACTTCTTCAAGAATCACCTCTACAGATTTCCCTTTATCCTTATTACTACCTCTATTATCATTGATAATAACATAAGATTGAGGATTCTGTTTAATATTACCTCCCATTCTAGGACTGGGCTTTTGCTTACTAGTACCAGCCCCAACAGATTGTTGCAATGAAATACTCTGTTGTTGTTTACCATTCTGCTGTCTACCCTTATTAACAAACCCATAATAATTCCCATTTCTCTGTTGAGTACCATTATTTCTACCAAACCCACTGCTTCTTGTTTGAAACTGATCATTTAACCTTGTAAAACCAAAATTATTACCTCTAGTTCCATGAGTATACCCTTTCATAATACCATCAGTGTAATCCTCCTTTCTACTTTTGACTTTATTATTCCTGCCAACCTCCTGAAACCCATCTAAATCATCCCCCACAGAACAACTCATCTCTTTAGCAGAATCTTGAATCTTCATATCTTCCTTTAAGGCTTTTGTGGCAACTTCATCTTGAGTCAAGGGTCTCTTTGTACACATCTTGTAGGAATGACCAAACAACTTGCAAAAAGTGCATACAGGAGGCTTCCATTGATAAGTAACCTCTAACTTACAAGTTCTAGCTGGGAAAGCTCCAATCTGTGGATATGAGAATTCAACTTCTTTAGGAAGATCAACCTCTGCTGTAACTTCAACCAAAACCCTTGCATATCCAAGTCTCCCTGAATTATTCATACATCTCTCCTTAGTAACCTTATCCATCAATAAAGGTCTACCAACACTACTCATAAGCTTGCTTATCCCATTGGCATTCCATAACTCTAAAGGAAGATTATGCATACAAACCCATAAAGGGATTTTATCAGGTTCAATCCTCTGAAGCCACACTCCTGGCTGCCACTGATTGAGTATAAAAGGAATGTTTTCTACCAACCAAGGCCCATTATTCAAAACAGCCAGCATACCCTCTTCACTTTTGAATTTACATAAATAAAACCCAGCAGCAGTTTTAGTAACTTCCTTAAAATCATAGCCTCTCCACATTCTTCTGAGATTAGAATTAACAACTTGATAATCCATTGACGTCCCAATAAAATAACCATAAAGCTGAAGAGAAAAAACTAGTCCAGCTTTTCTAATTTCATCAACTGAGAATTGAACCACTTTTTTACCATCAGGAAGACACAGTGGAGGAATATATTCCAGCCTTGTTTCATCAGACTCATTTGACTTCTTTAACATTTCAGCAAAAGAGATTCTATTAGTACCCCTATTTTCCCATACATTTGGAGCAGAAATATTCTCATTTGGCAATTGATCATCAGCAAGCTTCTTTCCAGCAATAAAAGAGGCTTTAAAACACCCAAAATCATCAACACGATAAGCAGTATCCAAAGGAACATTACCAGAATTACCAAAAACAAAATTACCCCCTTCAGACTTAATAAACTCATCACCCCCAGTCAAACCTCCCCCTGTAACCTCCATACTCTGTAAAACAGGACTCCCCTTCAAACCCACTTCATCATTTTTAGAATAATTTTCCATAGAATCCTTAAACACCCTAACAGCATCATCAACTGAAGGGAGAGGAATATCAATTGTTTTAGCAGCGAAATTCTCAGTATCAGCTTCCATCAAAACCTCAGAACCAGGTAGCTCATCTTCAATACTTTTTGAAACAATCAACGGAGAACTATCTCTACCCTTCTTCTTCCGCCTAGACAACTCAGGAGATAACAATTTTTTCACCATACTAGCACCAGAAGCTTTTGGTATTTTAGAGGAATTTTTTCTAGTAGAAACTTTCCTCTTTTGGGATAAATTAGAAACTGCATATTTTGAAGCTACTTGTTGCCTTCTAATGGCACGATTCTGCTTAGGAGTCAATTTACCAGCTGGATGTTCCTCAGAGACTAAACCAGTTTGTGGAGTAGAAAACACTTCCAAATCCGGGATTTTACTAGAATCTGGAGGACGATCAGGAGGAGTCTTTAGTTCTTGTGATGGATTCATGCTACAAAGCAAGAAGACAAGGAATTAAGACAAACAAGAGAAGAAATAGGAAAATCAGACAAGCAGCCAAAGATTTCTCCCAGAGAGGATTTTTAGAGAGAGAAAGTTAGAGAGAGAAAAAATTCAAGCAAATGAAAATCCATAGGGTTTAGGGTTTAGGGTTTAGGGTTTAGGGTTTAGGGTTTAGGGTTTAGGGTTTTTTTTGGGTAAAGGGGACGGTACCCCGGCAAAATTTTATTAAAACTTAAACATATAAACATCAAGCAATGGTTATACCCATTGAACTTGAACCTAGGTCATGCATACCCAAAACACACTTTGGGTACAAAACTAAAAACGAAACTAAATGTCTTTCTAGAGTTTTATTACATATCCAAAAACAAACTAAAATAAACTCTAATCTATACATCTTTCCCTTTAAACTGGCAGGCCACGATTTAGGCTTCAACTTAGACTTCATCTTCAACCTCTTGGGCTTCAAAAACCATAAATCTTTCTTTTGACTGCTGGGCTGGGACATGGGCTTGCATATTTTCTTGGACTTCATAAACTCAGCCAGCCACACAAAGACCTTCCTATCATTCCTCTTTATACCTATAATCCAATAAAACCCCTCAAGCCAAACAATACCAAACCACCTTTTCATTTCGAGTTTAAGACAACACCACCACACCAACAAATCTCCCAGACCAAAAAACCAAATCAAACTACCCTTCATATACCATAAACCTTTACTCCATTTGTTACCCCTATCTTCAAAACCACAAAACCTCCACAGTTGACTTAAGAAAGTCAATTGACACCAGCACACCATAAAATTATAACCCATTAAAAACACATTCTTCCTCCATGTAACCATCTCTATCAATATGCAAATTCCACAAAGCAGCAGCCTCAAAAGTTTGTTTTGAAGGTCTAATCTTAAGACTTAAACATCTAAGTCTAATGATACTTTTAATCTGCTTACACAACTCCATCTTTGACCTGGATTTTGACTGAAATAGCCTCCAGTTTCTTTCCTGCCATATGAAATAAACAACAGCCCCAAGTAGTAATCTTTGCAAGATGCTCCAAATGGATTTGTTAATAGGGATTTGCTGCATAAAAGAAATGATATCAAACCAGTTATTAGGACAGTGTTCAAGCCTAACCAAACCTTTGAGCTCTTCCCAAACAGAAAGACAGAAATCACACTCAAAAAACAAATGATTGTGAGAATCACATTGTTCTTTGCAGAAGACACACTGAAGATCAGCTCCTTCATACACAAACATCAATCTATCCTGAGTCTTGAGTTTTTCATTTATGGCCAGCCACAAAACAAACGAATGTCTTGGTATACTCTGTGAAAACCAAACCAACTTTGCCCAACCAACTTTGGGATAAACTTCAATTAGAAGGGTTTAGGGTTTAGGGTTTAGGGTTTAGGGTTTAGGGTTTAGGGTTTAGGGTTTAGGGTTTTTTTTTTTTTTTTGGGTAAAGGGGACGGTACCCCGGCAAAATTTTATTAATAACTCAAAAAATAAGTACAAAACAGGCAGTGGTTATACCCACTGGACCTGAGCCTAAATCATGCATTCCCAAAACACACTTTGGGAATAAAACTAAAAACGAAACAAAATGTCTAACTAGAGTTTTAGAACAATGCCAAAGAAACAATAAAACAAAATCTAAACTATTCTTCTTAACCTGCAAAACAAAAAAACACAAACACATAAAGTAACTATAATAAAAAATCAAAAGGATATCTTCATAATTTGTCTTGGATCTGCTAGGACGAAATTTGGACTTCATTTTGGGCTTCAACATAACACTCTTGGGCTTTCCAAAGTATAAGACATTCTTGAATCTTTTGGGCTGACTTTTGGGCTTTAACATAAGCTTAATCTTCATATCTTTGTGCAGCTCCAACAAATCCAAATTACAGTAAACACCAAAAAACTTCAACAAATCCATCTTGCAGCTGCAGCTAACCTCAATAATCTTCAATAAAATCATTTTGCAACTCGAGCTAAAATCTTCAAGCCACACCATGCCACAGCACCTCTTCAAAATCCGTTTACTAAACCAAAACTCATTATACCAAATAAATTCCGCACCAATAAACTTCAAAAATCTCCCACTGTATTCCTTAGTGCAAGGAAAATATAGTTGACTTAACAAAGTCAACTTCAAATAAATCCAACCAAAAACTTCAAAAAACCAGCAACTGTAATATTGGTTTTTACTAAAATACCCCTGCCACTCCAACTCAATAAGTCTATCCTTATCACACCCAATTCCGTCATAAATATCAAAATGCCTCCTCCACCCATCCAAACCGTTCAACATAACAACCAAGAACGTGGATAGGCCTATCATTATCTCATCAATCAAATTGATAGACCCTTTATTCATCCACGAATTAAATCTACCCAAGTAGTAAAACTCAAACAGTTGACCAAACAAAGTCAAACTGTTATTAAAACCATAAAAACGACACCAATACCCCTTATAATGAAGGACATTAATAAGCCGAAAAATACCATTGCAACAGATGGAGCCTAAAATATTCTCACAACACCACTTGACAAACCATTTAAGCATCCCATAATTATGTCTTCTTTGACCCATATCAGCAAAAAATACACCAAAACAAGAACCACAATAACACCAAAAAATATACCCCTGGGAACAGCTTTTATTATCAAGACATAAATCCTCCCAAATCTTCAAACCAATACCAGTAGCCCCCAAAATTAAATTAGGAAATAAGCACAACATCACCAACACCACCCTAACAAACTTAAAACCACCAATGAAATTCCAACTCAACCCATTAAAAACCCGTTTACTAAACCAAAACTCATTATACCAAATAAATCCCAACCTCTTAATTCTCCACAGCTCATTTCCTTTCTTAAGAATTATCAAAAAATGATTACAATCCCCAATGATTCTCCAATACAGCTCAAGTCTTTCCATGATGTAAATAAAAACCCGTTGAGTTAAAAAAGTCAACATAAAGAAAAAATTACAGCAAATACCAAACCGCCATAAGTATTTCAAAAACCGCAAAATACTTGCATCAAACTGGTTTAAGGATAGGCTGGTCATTATCTCATCAATCAAATTAACCAACCACAAAATCATCCAACCAAAAGTATTACCAATACTGCAACTGTCAAATAAATTCCCAAAATACCCCTTCCAGTTGAAACTGTACAGCAAACAAAACCAAAGCAAAATAAACTCATAAAAACTCCAGCCCCTGTCATAATGGAATTTACTAAAATACCCATGCCACTCCAAATTTTTAATAGCCAGCAAACAAACCAAAACCCGCACAAAAAAGCTTTCAAAATAACAACTACCATTAACCATACACACCTTAGGTTTCCCACATCCCTCATAAACAGCAAAGAACCTCCTCCACCTATCCAAACCGTTCACCATAACTCCCAAAAACTTGGATAGGCCTATATTATCTCATCAATCAAATTTATAGACCCTCTATTCATCCAAAAATTAATACTTCCCAAGTAATAAAAATTAATCAGCTGACCAAGCAAAGTAAAACTGATATTATAGCCATATAAAAGACATAAATACCCCTGAAAATAAATAATCCGCATAAGCCAAAAAACACCACAGTAGTGTTTTCTTTGGCCTATATCAATAAAAATTTCACCACAACAAGAACCATCATAATTCCCGTTATACCCCTGCAGCTCCCAATACTTACTCTCAAGACCAGCAACCCCCGAAAGAAGATTAGAAAATAAACTCAGCAACAACATTTGCATTTTAATGCAAACATTAACAGACCCGAAACCTCTATAATACTCCAAATCCCTACCACCAAGAAAATTCCAACTCATCCCATTAAAAACCCATCTCTCACCCAACTTAAAAAAAACACAGCCACTATCCATTAACACTATAATCAGTAAATCCCAAATTCTCTTGATCAACATAAAAATTCCACAATCTAGCAGCTTCTAAAGATTGGTGAGAAGTTCTGATTTTTAAACTCAAACATTTGAGCCTAACCACCTTTTTAATTTGATTACACACCTCCTCTTTCGACCTGGATTTAGACTGAAAAAGTCTCAAGTTCCTTTCTTGCCAAATGATATACACAGATGCTCCTAGAAGTAATCTCTGCAAAATACTCCAAATTGATTTGTTGATAGGCATGAGCTGTAAAAAGGATATGATTCCTTGCCAATTATTAGGACAAAACTCCATCTTAGCCAACCCCTTTAAATCATTCCAAACAGACCGAGGGAATTCACAACCAAAGAATAAATGATCATGAGTATCCACTTGTTCTTTACAGAAAGCACATAACATGTTGTCATTCCTATACTCAAAGAACATTCTATCTTGAGTTTTGAGTCTCTCATTAATAGCCAACCATAAAATAAAAGAATGTCTAGGCACACATTGAGAATACCAAACCAACTTATGCCAACCCACTTCAGGACAATCTTCAATAAGATCACTCCAAGCTGTCTTCACAGAAAAATTACCAATCTTTCCCTCCCTTGTCTTCCACATCACTTTATCAACCCTATCCTTTATCAAAAGAGGGGGAGGAGTGTTAAATAAAATTGGAAATCTGTTAACCCATTCGTCAGGCCACTTCCATTCACCCCTTATAACAACATCAGCCACTCTAGCATTAAATTCCAAATCACTTTCATAAATATCTCTTCTAGAAACAATATGATCAAGAGGACCATCAGGAAACCAATGATCATACCAAGCCGAAGTGTTTCTTCCATCCCCCAATCTGTGAACAATATGATTTCTAACATCCCTCCTACATTGGAGAATCTTTCTCCACGACCAACATGAACCTTGCATAACAGGAAGATCCCAAAAATTTCTATCATTACCTCTTCTGTCAATAAGCTTATGCATATAAATCCAATTCACCCATAACGACTTCTTCTTGCTAACAATATTCCAAATATGTTTAGACATTAAAGCCACATTCCAGGAATTCAAAGCTTTAATACCTAAACCCCCTTGATTCTTTGGCTTACAAACATCAGTCCAATTCATTTTAGCATGTCCCCTTTTAAAACTGCCATGACTCCATAGAAAATCTCTCATAAGCTTCTCAATCTCATTAGAAACAGCCATAGGTAATATAAACACAGAAGACCAATATATTTGTAGGGAACTGATGACGGAATTTAACAACTGCAGTCTACCAGCAAAAGACAATGACTTATTCCTCCAATCAAGCAACCTTTTCTTCACTTTATCAATCAAAATAGTACAATCATAGAGCTGAAGTCTGGAAGAAATGAGAGGGACTCCTAAATATCTCACGGGAAATTTGCTCACAGTAAATGGCATAATATCCAAAATAGAAGCTGTTCTAACTTCAGATACATTACCAAAAAAGCTTAAACTCTTATCCATACTAGGAATCAACCCAGAAACACCAGAAAATTCATCCAACGCTTTTTTAAGAATAGACACAGAATAGCTATCAGCATGACAAAACAGAAGCAGGTCATCAGCAAAGCATAAATGGGTTAGCTTAGTCTTCTCACATTTCCAATGATATTTAAAAGCACTATCATTCACTGTATTCCTCTTGATCATTAAAGTAAGAACCTCCATGGCCAAGGTAAAAAGATAAGGAGATAGAGGATCCCCTTGTCTTAAACCCCTTTTCCCTTTAAAAAAACCCTTCAGCTCACCGTTAACACTGACACAAAAAGAGGTAGAAGAGATACAAGCCATAATCCAACTACACATTTTCGGAGGAAAGCCGAAATATTTCAAACTATTTTCCAAAAAGCTCCATTCAACAGTGTCATACGCTTTCTGTATATCAATTTTAAACGCAACCTTAGAAGGCCCCCTATCTCTGTGATAATTATGCATCAGTTCTTGCGTGAGGAGAATATTATCACTAATTTGCCTCGAGGGAATAAAGGCACTTTGACATTCATCAATAATAACATTTAACACACTCTTAAGCCTATTAGACAAAACTTTGCTAATGCATTTATAAATAACATTACAGCAAGAAATAGGCCTAAAATCCGCAACTTTTTCAGGAGTGTTAATCTTCGGAACTAAAGCAATAATCGTGGCATTTACCTCCTTTAACAATTTACCATTATTAAAAAAATCCTTAATGGCTTTACATACCTCTTCTCCAACAATACTCCAAGCAGTCTTGAAAAAACAAGAAGAAAACCCATCAGGTCCAGGTGCTTTACCATCATCTATATCAAACATAGCGGCTTTTATTTCCTCATCGGTAACCATTCTAACCATTAAATCAGCCTCAGATTGAGTAACTTTGTTAATAAATAAACCGTAAGGATCAACAACCTGATTAACCTGCTTACAGCTACCCAAAAAATTCTCAAAATAATTGACAAATTGATCCCCAACTTGATTACCAAAATGTCTAACCCCATTCATGACCAAAACAGATTCCACCCTCTGCTTATTTAATCTCCCTTTCACCACATTATGAAAGTACTTAGTATTGCAGTCCCCTTCACTAAGCCACTCTACCTTAGCCTTCTGCTTTAAGAACAATTCCAAATCCTCCACCGCAGAATTATACGAGTTAGTATAAACAACCTCTTCAAACCTTAACTCCTTGCAACTAGGGTTTAACACCATTTCAGTTTGAACTTTATCCAATTCAGTCTTTAACTTTTGAACTTTATTAAATAAATTACCTTGAGCAAACCCCAGCTTCCTTAAAGGCTTCTTCAAACGCTTTAATTTGGAAACAACAGCAAACATAGCAAACCCCTCAACCTTTTCTTTCCACACATCCTTAACAATTGGAATAAAATTCTTCTTTTTACAGAGAAAGTTAGCAAACTTAAAGGGCCTAGGCTTAGCCCTCATAACTTCAGGAATATACAAAACAGAAGGAGAATGATCAGATTTAACAAACGAAAAAATATAGCATTAGCAGTAGGAAATTTATCAATAAAACTACTATTTGCCATAACTCTATCCAATTTTCTAAGCAACCCATCTACAGAATTGGGACTCTTCTTCCATGTAAACTTTAAACCAGTCATACAAACATCATCAATTTCAATATCATGAACACAATCTCTAAATTCTGACATACTTCTGGTAACAATAGAAGACCCAACTGAGCTCTCATTGACATCTAACGTAGCATTGAAATCACCCAAAAGAACCCACGGACTCTTCTTGACAGACTTTTTATGAATATCCAATTGCTCCCAAAGAAGTCTTCTGGGAATCATACGATGCTGAGCATAAATAAAGGAGCAAAAAAATCCATCTTTACCATTAATTGGCTCGATATAGCAGTGTAACACTTGAGCATGTTGATGCACCACCATAATATTCACTGAATTTGGATCCCATCCCACTACAATTCGAGTACCACCATCAGAGACATCATGGTTAGACACCCATCTCCAAGAACCAAAAATAGTATTACACACCCTATTTAAATTGTTCCTATACAAATGAGTTTCAATAAGCCCACACACACTAATACCTTCAGCTTTAATTAAATCAACAACTTGTCTTTGATTAGCGGTCTTGTTAAGACCCCTAACATTCCATGCCACAATTTTTAATAACATTTAAACAGATTTAGAAGCAGAAGTACCAACATTCTGTTGGACTTCCATATTATCATCTTCACCCATGAACTTAGCAGTGCCATTCTGTTCAGATTGCACATCTTCTTCATCAAAATTACCATCCATTCCAAACGAAGAAGCATTCAAAATAAAATAATCAAGTTGCGCTTTACTCCACTTTTCTTTTTCAAAACTGTTAGGATATTTTTTCAACCGAAAATATTCATCAATCACCCCTTTCTCAGAATCCCAAATTAGATTTTCCACATCCCAACTATCCTCATCTTCAATTTCAGTCTCCAAACCTCCAAATCTATTAGAAACCGCAATATCTTCATTCATAACCTCTACAGCCTTCCCTTTCTCCTCCTGAATACCCCTACTATTATTAATAACCAAAACAGATTGACGAAACTGTTTGCTCCTATCCATATTCTGTTTTAAAGCGCTGCCAGACACCACAGTTTTTGAAGGAGCCTTAGGACTGCTATCATTTTGCTTACCAAAATCATTAAATTTGGATTGTTGAAAACCAGAGAACCTATTTTGCTGTTGTTTACCAAACTCTTGTCTACCCCCCTTCATATTACCTTTAAAATTGCCACTCCTCTGTTGAGTTACATGAATTCTATCAAACACACCACTTCTTCCTTGAGGCTGCTCATTCATTCTTGTATACCCAAAATTACAACCTCTAGTACCATGCCTATAATCTTTCATATTATCAGAATTAATACCAGCAACACTATGACTTTTAACAACTCTATTGTTCCTGCCAACTTCAACAAACCCTTCTAAATCTTCTGCCAACGAACCAACATTATTATCTGCAGACCCTTTGAATTTTAATGCATCCTTTAAAGCTTGAGTAGCTTCTTCATCTTTAGATAGAGGCCTCATTTTACAAAGCTTATAGGAATGCCCAAATAGCTTGCAAAAAGTACAAACAGGAGGTTTCCATTGGTAAGATATATTTAACTTACAAGTTCTGGCTGGAAAAGAACCAATTTGTGGATATGAAAACTCAACCTCTTTGGGAAGATCAACATCAGCAGTAACTTCAACTAAAACCCTTGCGTACCCAAGTCTTCCAGAATTATTCAAACATCTCTCCCTAGTAACTTTATCCATAAGAAGGGGTCTTCCAACACTACTCATTAGCTTACTTATACCATTAGCATTC
This sequence comes from Senecio squalidus, assembly GCA_910822075.1. NCBI lineage: Eukaryota > Viridiplantae > Streptophyta > Magnoliopsida > Asterales > Asteraceae > Senecio > Senecio squalidus. The sequence continues at coordinate 78,167 of CAJVGC010000526.1, read as the reverse complement.
CATAATTCTAAAGGTAAATTGTGAATACAAACCCATAACGGAATTTTGTCAGGTTCAATTTTTTGAAGCCATACTCCAGGCTGCCATTGATTGAGTATGAAAGGAACATTTTCCACTAACCACGGTCCATTATCCAAAACAGCCTTCATACCTTCTTCACTTTTAAATTTACATAAATAAAACTAGGGTTTAGGGTTTAGGGTTTAGGGTTTAGGGTTTAGGGTTTAGGGTTTAGGGTTTAGGGTTTAGGGTTTTTTTTTTTTTTTTTTTTTTTTTTTTGGGTAAAGGGGACGGTACCCCGGCAAAATTTTATTAAAACTTAAAAAATATAAACATCAAGCAATGGTTATAGCCATTGGACTTGCACCTAAGTCATGCATTCCCAAAACACTCTTTGGGAACAAAACTAAAAACGAAACAAAATGTCTAACTAGAGTCTTAGTACAAATCCAAATAAAAACAAAGCTAGACTCTAAACTATACTCCAAATCCTGCAAAACAAAACAAGTGAAACACATAAAATAGCACAAGTAAAAGACAATAATGCTAACTTCAGTCTTCATCTTGTATCTTCTGGGCCGATCTTTAAAATCACCATGGGCTTGATCTTCTTACAGTTGGGCTTCAAAGACCATAATTCTTCATTCCTTCTATTGGGCCAGCACTTGGGCTTAAGCTTCTTCTTAGAATTAGGACAATTGAGCAGCCCCACCAACGTTTTAAAACAACACCTTAAAACCAACAACACATCTATACCATAACTCCAATCCATGATACCATCCAATACCAAATTACCATTACTCCAACTATCAAAAAGGATAACCACTTTGTTCAAATTATTCCCCAGCTTCATGCATACCCAAGGAAATCTCCACCACAAATTGTTCCCCTCATTCAAACAATATAAACTAAATAAAAGACTTAAGAAAACCAACTGCCAGCACCAAACTCCAAGCTTAGACCCCATAATTGTAACCTTCATCCTCCACACAACCATCTTTTCCAATATGAAGATTCCATAAAGCAGCAGCCTCAAAAACTTGTCTAGAAGGTCTAATCTTAAGACTTAAACATCTAAGTCTAATGACACTTTTAATCTGTTTACAAACCTCTTCTTTTGATCTACATTTAGATTGAAAGAGCCTTAAGTTCCTCTCCTGCCAAATAGTATAAACAATAGAACCAAGCAACAATCTTTGCAGGATACTCCATATGGATTTATTAATAGGAGCTTGCTGCAAATAAATGATAATATCAGACCAGTTATTGGGACAATGTTCAAGTCTAACCAACACTTTCAGCTCCTCCCAAACAGCTAAACAAAAACCACATTCAAAGAATAAATGCTCATGGGAATCACACTGTTCTTTGCAAAAAGCACACAGAATTTCAGTCCCATCAAAATCATAGAATAATCTATCTTGGGTCTTAAGTTTACCATTTATAGCAAGCCACAACACAAATGAATGTCTTGGAATGCATTGTGAGAACCACACTAATTTAACCCAGTCTACTTTAGGATGTACCTCAATCAAGTCATTCCAAGTGGTTTTGACAGAAAAAAGAGTAAGCTTACCTTCTCTATTCTTCCATAACACCTTATCCTTTCTGTCAGCAATCAAAAGAGGGGGTGGAGTGTTAAACAAGGCTGGAAACCTATTTCTCCACTCCTCAGGCCAGCACCATTCACCTCTATAAACAACTTCAGCAACTGTAGTTTTTAAAGAAAAACTACTTTCATAAATATCCCTCCTGGAAATGAAATCACATAATAGGGTTTAGGGTTTAGGGTTTAGGGTTTAGGGTTTAGGGTTTAGGGTTTAGGGTTTAGGGTTTAGGGTTTAGGGTTTAGGGTTTAGGGTTTAGGGTTTAGGGTTTAGGGTTTAGGGTTTTTTTTTTGGGTAAAAGGGACGATACCCCGGCAAAGTATTATAACACAAAAAGAAGATTACATGTTTAGAATGGGCATCCCCAAGCTAACTATGTCTTCCCAAAACATGCTTTGGGAAAACCAACATAAACGATAAAGTGTAATATTTACAAATCTTATTCTTCAAACTAAACCAAAAAACCCTATAAAAATTCAAAACCATAAAAACTAAACGAAAATTCAACCTCCTAATACTCTTACTACCATTCTTAAAACGGGCTTCACATAATCTGCTTTCCAAATAAACCTCATTCAGGCCCAACATTAAAGATACATGTTTCTTAGCTTGGTCCATTTCATCACCATACTTGGGCCTTAATAAACCCAGTCCATCATTCATTCCATGTAAGCAGTAGTTACCATTAAGGACATAAAACTCGTTAATACTGCTCCAACTGTAGCAGTAGGAACTCCTTAAGCCTGATTCATTTATGCTGCTCAAACAATAACAATCAGCTTCTAAATCTTCACTATTGCTCTCCATGTACTGATCATCCTTAAACTTTTTATAATTGCTTCCTAGATGTTGATCAATGTGAATTACATTTCTTTTATTCCCTTTCTCAAAAACACTTTTGCTTCCATTACCACGATCAGAATCAATATCATCACTTCCAAATATACCATTATTGCCAAAAACGAGATGCAAACAATTCCAAACTCCCATATTAACACAAGACAAACTAAACAAGACTCTAACACTTTGTGAACTACAAGGAACCTTTGTACTACACAAATATTGATTTTTGACTCTATAGTAGACTAACTCAAACCATGGTCTCTTAGACACCTGCGACCCCTTCATAATGTAAAAGATTCTTCTACTCCATCTTTTGACAGGAAGCCTCCACCATGGTTTAGTTATCTCACTATTCAAATGATTATACCAGGGCTCAAAGAACACATTACTAATTGGAAAATGGTTTAAAATAAAAGACTCCAACCTTATATCTCCAAAAGGGTTTCTAAATGTGCAAACCTCCTGCACTAGCAAGGAAACCTCCATCCTATTTTTGAGCAGACCTTGATTAACAACAAGAAAATACACCAATAAGACTTCAAACTGATTTAGAACATAACCAAGACTGACACTCAAACACCAAGGTCCACTCTCTACCCTTCTCCCCCTTATTACCACAACCAAAACCAAACCCCTTCCTACCTCACAACTACTCTCAATTCTCATGACAATAAAAATAAGTTGATTCCAAACAAAGCTCACAATAGGAATCAACTTCCCAGCTTCCACCCATTTCCCTACCATCCCAACACTCATTTTTAAATGGCTATCTATTCTCACAAAAATCCAATCAAGGTACCTGCATAAAACAGAAATAGCAAATAAAAACAGACCCAAACTGTAATAGCTAACACCCATTTTGTGTTTCATACAATTCTGTAACACCAACTTAATATAGGAAGATCTTCTACTCCTCTTCCTAACAGAAATTCTCAACAGAAAATGGCTTAGCTCATTACACACGAGATATAAATAAAGCTCAAAGACAGAATGGGTGTGGTATTTAAAAACTGAAAAAAGACCCACCCTTATAACTCCAATAAGATGTTTCAAAGTGTTTATCCCAAACACATACCTATCCTCCACTAATCCTAAACAATATGTACTTTCAAACAAGGAGACATAAGACTCTTTAAGAAACAAAAAGATAATGACCAAGAAGACAGAAATGAAAGTACACTCTACCCTTCTCCCCCTTATATCTCCATTCCCATTCCCACACCCATGAGTCCTATCCTCACATCTACACACAACACTCAATAGAAAAGAAGAGAATCTCACAATCACACCATCATCCCACCTTTTAAACCCATTCCCCACTCTCAATTTAAAGTGGCTACCTAAACTTGAAAATTTATTACTTTGAAACTCCCACAACATGCTATAAGGCCTGCAAACAGCTGACAAAAGCTTCATTCCCTTGTAATTGCATAAGATCAAACTGTTAATAGGAATAGTACTATTACACAAAGAACAGTTTATGTCATTATTGTTATAAAGGATATTTAAAAATATAACAAATGGGACAAAATATTTGAAATAAATATCCCTTCTATTATATTTCCCTTTATTCCTATTCCCATAAAAACCCTTAACAAAATCATCAAAAATATCCCAAACCAACTTCCCACTCTTTGATAAAACATCAATCATCATTACAAATTTTTAAACAAGTTTACCACAGTTGGACCCCCATTCAAATGAAAATTCCATACTTTAGCAGCTTCTGCAGACTGTTTGGATGCAATTATTTTCAATCCCAAAAGCTTTAGCCTCACAGTGTTCTTGATGATCTTGCATAAGTCATCCAAGGCTCTTTCTTTCTTCTGAAAAATTCTCAAATTCCTCTCTTGCCATATGTAGTACACCATGGCCCCCAACACCAGTCTTTGAATGACACTCCAAACTGACTTATTTATAGGACTATCCTGCATAAAAACAATAATATCTGGCCATTTGTTAGGTGCATACTCCAATCTAGACATTTCTTTTAGTCTTTCCCAAACCATTCTAGGATATTCACACTCAAAAAACAAGTGTGAGTGTGTATCAGGTTGATCATGACAAAAAATGCATTTCAAATCATTCTGATTTTCCCATACCCCAATTTTATCATGTGTTTTGAGCTTGTCTCTAATAGCAAGCCAAACAAAAAAAGCATGCCTTGGAATACATTGAGAAAACCAGACAAGTTTAAACCATTTGACCACTTCCTGTTCTTCTCTGAAATCTAACCATGCATTTTTAATTGAAAAATTATCAAGCTTGCCATGGTTAGATTTCCACAAAACTCTATCTATCCTACCAGAAATGAGTACAGGAGGAGGAATATTAAATAAAAAATCAAATTTTCCCACCCATTCAGCAGGCCATTTCCATTCACCATTAACAACCACATCAGCCACTTTACTCCCTGCATTCAAATCAGTTTCAAAAATATTTCTTCTAGAGATATAGTTGTCTAAAGGTCCAATAGGGTGCCAGTTATCATACCACACAGATGTGTTAGTACCATCCCCCAACCTAGTAACTATATGCTCTCTAGTAGATTCTTTATTTTTCAAAATCCTTTTCCAACTCCAACATGTATCTTTAAATCCAGGATAATCCCAAAAATTTCTATCTTTTAGTCTTTCAATTTTAATCCATTTAACCCAAACAGACTCCTTATTAGATACAATGTTCCAAATGTGTTTGATTATTAAAGTCTTATTCCAAGTTCTCAAAGATTTTAAACCCAAACCTCCCTGGTTTCTTGGGACACAAACATCCTCCCATTTCACCTTTGCCTTGCCCCTTTTTAATTCCCCATGGCACCACAAAAAACCCCTAATAAGTCTTTCAATTTCCATAGAAACAGCAACAGGAAGGACAAACACTGAACCCCAATAAATTTGCATTGATTGCAAAACAGAAGTAACAAGCTGAAGTCTCCCAGCAAAGCTAAGAGACTTATTTTTCCAATCATGCATTCTCTTTTTAACTTTTTCAATTAAAGCTAAACAATGGTGCTCATTAAGTCTCTTGGATAAAAGTGGGACACCCAAATATCTAACAGGAAGAGTACCAATTTTAAAAGGTAAAACAGTTAAAATCTCAGTTTGGACTCTATTAGATACATTTCCAAAAAAGATGGTACTCTTACCAAGACTTGGTTTCAAACCTGACACAGAAGAGAATTCATTTAAGGCATCTTTAAGTACAAGCACAGAATTCTTATCACCATTACAAAACAAGAGCAAATCATCAGCAAAACACAAATGAGTGATTTTTAAACTAGAACATTTCCAATGGTATTTAAACTCAGGATTATTATTAACATTCCTAACAATCATCAAATTTAAAACCTCCATGACCAAAGTAAAAAGATATGGAGACAGTGGATCTCCCTGTCTCAAACCTCTAGCCCCTTTGAAAAAACCATTCAATTCACCATTAACATTCACAGAGAAACATGCAGTAGTAACACAAGTCATAATCCAATCAATCATTGTTTTATGAAAACCAAAGCAATGTAGACAACTCTTAAGGAATTCCCATTCTACAGTGTCATAGGCTTTTTGAATATCAATTTTTATAGCACACCTAGGATACCCTCTATTTCTATGATAATTTCTCATTAACTCTTGAGTTAATAAGATATTATCACTGATTTGTCTAGAAGGTATAAAAGCACTTTGATTCTCACTAACAATACCACCTAGAACACCTTTAATCCTATTTGCAATGACTTTGCTAATGACTTTATATATAACATTACAGCATGAAATAGGCCTAAAGTCAGCAACAGTCAAAGGGGTATTCAATTTGGGCACAAGGGAAATAATAGTAGCATTCACTTCCTTAAGTAATCTACTATTCACAAAAAAATCTTGCACAGCTTTACAAACCTCTTTACCCACAATATTCCAAGAGCTCTTGAAGAATTTAGCAGAATATCCATCAGGCCCTGGAGCCTTGTTATCATCAATATCAAACAAAGCACTCTTAATTTCTTCCTCAGAAACTGCCCTGATCATAAATGTTGCAGCTGCACTTGGAATTTTGTTAGTAAACAAAGAAAGAGGATCATCAATAGGCAAAACAACAGATTTTTGACCAAGCATTTTTTGAAAATGAGACACAAACTGTTCACTAACATGTTTATCAAAAAAGCTATTACCATTCAAATCTTGGATTATCTCAATTCTGCCCCTATTAAGCCTACCCTTAACAACCTTATGAAAATACTTAGTGTTACTATCCCCCTCACTAAGCCATTCCACTTTTGCCTTCTGCTTAAGGAATAATTCCTCATCTATGACAGCCAAATTATAAGCATTAAGCAGAGTGGATTCTACCTCCCTCAAATCCCAATTATCAGGATCATTAACAATCTCAGCCTGCACTTTTTTCAATTCAAATTTCAATTTCTGCACTTTCTCAAAAAGATTTCCTTGCTTAAAATTTAGATTTCTCAATGGCTTCTTAAGAATTTTAAGCTTAGATACAACAGAAAACATAGAATGTCCCTCAACCTTATGTTCCCACATTTCTTTAACTAAAGGAATGAATTCCTCTTTGGATGTCAAATAATTGTGAAACTTAAAAGGTTTTGGTTTAGATTTCTCCAAGTCAGGGATATTCAACACAGCAGGGGTGTGATCAGAGGTCATAAAAGGAAGAAATTGAGCATTAGCTTTAGGAAATGCACTAAAAAAGTGCACATTAGCCATGACTCTGTCCAATTTTTTCATTAAACAATTACTTTTCTTAGGACTTTTCTTCCAAGTATACCTAAGACCCATCATATTCACATCATCAATACACAATCTCTCAACACAGTCCCTAAAATCATGCATACTAGTAGTAATTCTAGATGTGCCAGTTGATTTTTCAGAAGGGTCAAGTGTGACATTAAAATCTCCTAAAATAACCCAAGGAGCATTACCAACAAAAGCCTTATGTTTTCTTAAAGATTTCCAAAGGTCTCTCCTATCAGGGCCTTTAACACAAGCATAAACAAAGGAAACATGCAAACTTTTTTGACCATTAAGGGGCTCAACAAAACGGTGCACAACTTGTGGATGTAATTCAATAACCATAAGCTTAACAGAACTAGGATCCCACCCCACAATTATCCTAGTACCACCTTCACAAACCATATTATTAGATATCCATTGCCACTGCCCAAACACAGAATTGCAAATATTTAAAAGCTTCCTTTTTACCACATGAGTTTCTAAAATACCACAAATACTAAAACCCCCATCAATAATTAAGTTTTTAACTTCTTTTTGGTTAGGAATGTTGTTAAGACCCCTAATATTCCAAGAAAAAAGTTTTAAAACCATTTTAACAGATTTTTGATGTACTTGCTCCATCATTCTGAGGAGCAGTGGCAACATTTGACCCATCTACATTCATAAACCCACCCATACCAGTATCTACTTCATTCACATCATCATCATCAATATTTAAATAACCATCTATGCTATTATTAAAACACTGTTTGTAAAAGAAAGGTACCTGGAATAGAGACCATGACTGGAATACCTGTTTAGGAGGCAACTTTCTAGCATTAATCCATTCCATAACCTCAGCAATTTGATCTTCAGTGAGGGGAAGCTCCTCCTCAGTGTGCATAGCATTTCCCTCTTCAAAGCCTTCCATACCCTCTTTATCCAAAATTCCAAATGCATTTGAGGTAGAGACTGCCACAGCCTTTTTGGGACCCAATTGCTCCTTTAGCTTCTCACTGCCAAGTAAAATTTTACCTCCAATGGCAACACCTTTACCCTTTTCTAATTTCCCAGCAGTAACATGTGTTCCAATTTTGCCATTCACTTCATTTCTTTTATTCCCTTGAGACTTACCAGCATTATGATTTTGACCAAACACATTCCCTTTCACTGTATTCCTATTAAACCTATTCCCATTATTAAATTGCCTATTTTGATTCCCTCTATCCCAATTCCTTGGAGGTCCATAGAATCTCCCCTGCACATTTCCATTCCTAGATTGCCATTTACCTTGATTCCCCACATTCCCATTCACACCCACATACTTGGACTGAGGTTGAACAGGTTTGTTGTTCCTTCCAACTTGAATGAAACCATCAGCTTCACCCTTCTCCTTGTCCATACCCAAAGCTGTTTTAACAGCTTCAGAAGCAGCTCTGCTAGCCCTTTCTTCTTCAGAAATCTCCCTCTCAGTACAGGATTCAAAATTGTGCCCAAATACCCTACAGTGAATGCAACATGGAGGTTTCCATTGATACTCTACCTTTAGCTCAACCATCTTTTGTGTCTGAAAAACATCCTGACCCACAGGATAGTAAGCTTTGATTATGTCAGGTAGATCACCATCAGCTGAAGCCTCCACAAGGACTCTAGCAAAACCAGACCTCCCAGACTTATTCACACACCTCTCCTTTGTAAGCTTGTCCATCATTAAAGGTTTCCCAACTCTACTAGCTAACTGGCCAATACTTCCCCCACTCCATAAGTTCATTGGTAAGTCTAAAATCTTAATCCAAACAGGAACTTTAGTGGGAGCTGGTTTCTCCAACACAATATCTGGGCTCCATTTCTTCAAAAATAGTGGAACATTATTGACTAACCAAGTCCCACTTTCTAAAACAGCTTTCATACCTTCCTCCTTAGCAAACTTAAAAAAGAAAAATCCACTATTATTCAAGGAGACATTCATAATCCCATAAGTTCTCCACATCCTCCTAAGGTTGTAATTAACAACTGAGTAAGGTAAATTTTCTCCCAAAAAATACCCACATAAACAAAGAGCATAATCTGCATTAGCTTTCTCAATGTACTCCCCAATCAGCCTAACAATCAGCTCACCATTAGAATCCAAATCTGGAGGGAAATATTCCATTTTAGTAAGTTCCTCTTCCTTTTCCTTCTCTTTTGCCTTTAACACCTCAGCAAAAGGAGTATTCCCTTTATCCCATACTTTAGGAATATCAGATTTAATGTTAGGAACCTCAGGCTTACCACTCTTAGAAGTATTCAAACTTGGATTAGGTAAAATTCCAGCAGAGAAGACAAATTGTTTTATAGGAGGGTTTTGATTGTGGTTACCCACAGCAGGAGTAGGTTTAGACATATCATCAACCTTCATGTTTTCAGCTTGTGACCCTATCTCCTCTGTATTCATGTTTTCAGCCTGCTCCCCCTTATCCTCTGCATCCATTCCATGACTGCTATTTCTAGCCTTCAAGTTCTCAAATATCAGCTCACAATCATCCTCAACTAATACCTTCGATTTCATGCTCTTCTGATTCTGCCTCACAAAGCTTTTCTTCCTCTTCCTTTCATTATTCTTAGCCTTCAGATTCATACCCCTATTCTCATCACCATTAACCTCAGTTTTAGGTGTGAAGAACACATCATCCGGGCTGTTAACCAGCTTAGCCCTTGGTGTAACCTTATGCTTTAATTTTCTATTAACCCCCATCTTCCATTGAAATGGAGATGTATCACTGGCATCTGCTCCAGACAGAGCTCGAAGCTTAGCTAACGCTCTAACTTTGAAATTAGCTTTACCCAAACGCTTTAATTCTTTTTTAGTTAACTTAGAAGCATTCAATGGTGCAATAGGGGAGTTAATTGCAACCATTTGCTGATTAGAACCTTCAGCTGGATTATGGATATCAATTGGTGATTTAGGGTTTAGAGAACCTAATTTAGGAAATTCCTCAGATCTTAAGTTCACCCTAAATCGTGAATCAGGAGGGCGATCCGGTGGGAGATTCATGTTCAGCGAAGGATTATCATCCTCCATGGAAAAGCTTGTCGGCAAAGTGACCGGAAAGGTTGACTAAGGTGGCTGAGACACCGAAAAAGTCGAGAGGATGTAGTAGAGAGAGAAAGTTAGAGAGAGAAAAAAATTGAGAAATGAAAAATCCTTAGGGTTTAGGGTTTAGGGTTTAGGGTTTAGGGTTTAGGGTTTAGGGTTTAGGGTTTAGGGTTTAGGGTTTAGGGTTTAGGGTTTAGGGTTTAGGGTTAGGGTTTAGGGTTTAGGGTTTAGGGTTTAGGGTTTAGGGTTTAGGGTTTAGGGTTTAGGGTTTAGGGTTTAGGGTTTAGGGTTTAGGGTTTTTTTTTTTTTTTTGGGTAAAGGGGACGGTACCCCGGCAAAATTTTATTAAAACTTAAAAAAATATAAACATCAAAAACGTCTAGCTAGAATTTTAATACAATACCAAACAACTAAAATATCAAAAACTAGACTAGTCCTCTTAACCTGCAAAACAGAAAAACACAAACACATAAAACAATAATAATAAACCATCATAAGGATATCTTCATTCTTGGACTTGAATCTTCTAGGCTTCAACTTGGGCTTCAACTTGGGCTTGAGTTTCACTTCTTTGGACTTGGTACTGCTCCATCCGTAGTAACCATCATCCTTCCCATTAATACTGCCGCAGTAGAAACCCCCATTAATACTGATCCATCCATAGACACCTTTTTTATTTTCATTACTACTGCTTAAGCAGTAGCAACTACTAACATACCCATTCCTACTGCTCAAGCAGTAGGAACCTTCAATATTTCTATTACTACTGCTCCACCCGCATAAACTATCCTCCTTCTTATTAATACTGCTCAAGCAGTAGAAACCATCATCAAACTCATTACTACTGCTCAAGCAGTAGAAACCATCAATAACCTCATTACTACTGCTCAAGCAGTAGTAACCACCATCCAACTCATTACTACTGCTCAAGCAGTAGAAACCATACAGCCAAAACATAGAAACTCCCATCAATAAAAAGGATAGGCCTATCATTCTCTCATCAATAAGCTTGATAGACCTTTTATTCATCCATATTTTTAAACAAACAAATAGATGCCACTTCTCTCCCATCACAAAATTGTGTTTGCTTATCATAACTTTTTAAAAGCAAAACCACCCATATTCACATTCAGATTCCACAATTCAGCTGCCTCCCTTGATTGTCTAGAATCCCTAATCTTCAAACTCAAACATCTAAGTCTAATTACTTCCTTAATAAGTTTACATAAATCAGTATTAGACCTAGACTTTGATTGAAATAACCTTAGGTTTCTTTCCTGCCATATGTAGTAGATAGTAGCACCAAGAACCAATCTCTGAAGGACACTCCACACAGACTTGTTAACAGGGACTCTACTGAAATAATCAATCACATCAACTAAACTATTTGGAGCATGATCCATTCTGCATAAGCTTTTCATTTCCTCCCAAACACTCAAAGGATAGTCACATTCAAAGAACAAATGTCCATGACTATCACATTGATTCTTACAGAAAGCACACTGTAAATTAGCAAGGGGAGATCCAAAAATCATTCTATCTTGTGTCCTAAGTTTCTCCTTTATAGCCAACCACAAGATAAATGAATGCCTAGGGATACATTGACTGAACCATACAAGCTTAGCCCATGTAACCTTAGGATGAACCTCAATTAGATCACACCAAGCTGTTTTAACAGAAAAAGGAACCAAAATACCAGCATTAGTCTTCCAAACAACACTATCTTCTCTATCTCTGATCAACAAAGGAGGAGGAGTAAGTGAACAAAACTGGAAATCTATCTTCCCAATCCAAAGGCCACTTCCATTCAGCATTAATGACTCCATCTGAAACCTTTGAAGCTAAAGAAAATTCACTCTCATAAATATCTCTCTTAGAAAATTGCATAAAGGACCTCCAGGAAACCAATTATCAAACCATAAAGAAGCTCTTAGTACCATTTCCCAGCCTATAAGCAATATGATCTCTAACAGAATTTCTACTTTGCAAAATCTTCCTCCAACTCCAACAAGTATCTTTCATTAAAGGCACATCCCAAAAATCCTTTCATTAAAGCTTCTATCACATAGTCTGTAAGCATACACCACTTAACCCACAAGGATTCCTTCCTACTAACAATATTCCATATATGTTTTGAGATA
>CAJVGC010000526.1:0-65678 GCA_910822075.1 Senecio squalidus | reverse complement strand
CAACAAAAGAAGCAGGCACAGAAAAAAGTTAATACTGATCAACAGGAAAAAGTTAATACTGACCAGCAGAAACAAGTTAATGCGGGTCAGCAAAGACAAGTTAATACGGATCAGCAGCAGCAAGTTACTACGGATCAGCTGAAACAAGTTACTACGGGTCAACAGAAACATCAACAGCAGAAAAAAGAGAATAAAATCCAATTCGAAGCAACAGTTGCTACTACTTCAAAACTTGTGTCTCAAGTAAAAGATAGTAAGGGAAAAGGGAAAACACAGCAGAATATGGAATCAATGAATGTTGATGTGCCTCTTTCAAATAAGTTTGATGGTCTTAAAGATGATGAAAATGATGAAGATTTAGATGATACTTTTGATGAAGATGATCAAATATGGAATTCTGAGAAGAAAGTAGTTGATGATTTCTTTAAAGCAAAACTCCATCCTTCTAAGCATGATAAAAGTTTTTGGAGTAATGCTCAACGGGATTACTTTATGCTTAATTGTGCTGCTCATGGGTTAGATCCTGAGATAGAATATGATACGGAGGAAGATGTTGAATCTGAAGATGATGGAATGGCACAGGCTATGAAGGAAGATGATGTTCAGGAAGTACCACAGAATGTAGGTATTTCCTCAATTGCTTTTGGTTTAAAATGATTATACAAATTGGTGTTTGGAATGTTAGGGGTCTAAATAAGGCTGCTAACCAAGTTCAAGTTACTGATTTAATTAAAAGTAGTGGTATTTGTGTATGTGGTTTAGTTGAAACTCACTTATATAGAAATAATCTAAATAGAGTATGTAATTCTATTTTTGGGCAATGGAGGTGGGTGTCAAATCATGATGTTTCAGAGGGAGGAACTAGGATTGTTGTTGGCTGGGATCCTAGTACTGTTAATGTTATGGTAATACATCAACATTATCAAGTTATGCATTGTTTTATTGAACCTGTTAATGGTCAAGAAGGTTTTTTCTGTTCTTTCATTTATGCTTATCACAAGATGGTTCCAAGAAGAGAGTTGTGGGATCAATTGGATATACATAGGAGGTCAGTTAAGAAGAGGCCGTGGGTGTTGATGGGTGATTTTAATGCTACTTTGGATTGCTCTGAAAGTTCTGTTGGTTCTTCTATTGTGACAAGAAGTATGGTTGAATTTAGAGACTGTGTAAATAAGTTGGAGCTTGATGACTTAAGCATGTCTGGATTAAGGTTTACTTGGAACAAAAATCCAGGAAATGTGGATGGGTTGCTCAAGAAACTTGATAGAGTTATGGGTAATTTGGAATTTATTATTAAATACCCAAATGCACATGCAATTTTTCTTCCTTTTGTAACTTCAGATCACAGTCCAGCTTTGTTATGTTTGCCTAGTTTGGAGAAATCTAAGCCAAAGCCTTTCAAATTTGCCAATTATCTGTGTAGAAAGCAGGGATTTATTCCTACTATTAAGGAGGTGTGGGATAAAGATGTTGAAGGGCATGCTATGTTTTCTATTGTTACTAAGCTGAAGATGTTAAAGAAGCCGTTGAGGAAGCTTAATTGGGATCAAGGTAATTTACATGCTAAAGTTCAGAATATAAAGGTTGAGTTGGGCAGGGTTCAAACTGAAATGGTAAATGATCCATGTAATAAAGAGCTTAGATTTGAGGAGGCTGCATATTTAAATGCTTTTAAGGTGGCAGAGATGGATTTGGAGTTGTTCCTGAAGCAAAAAGCAAAGATTGGGTGGCTTAGTGAAGGTGATTCAAATACTAAGTATTTTCACCAAGTTGTTAAAGGAAGAATAAACAAGAACAGAATTGATTCAGTTATGGGTATGAATGGGGACATGTATTTTGGTCAGCAGGTTGGACCACAATTTGTTGATCATTTTAGTAGTGTTTTGGGTCAAAGCAAGAAAGTTGAAGCAATTGAAGACCCTGCTGGTTTATTTTCTAATAAGATCTCTCAATATGATGCTGAATATATGGTGAGAGAGGTCTCTGATGAGGAAATTAAAATAGCTATGTTTGACATTGATGATGAAAAAGCTCCAGGACCTGATGGTTATTCTTCTAAATTTTTCAAAGCTTCTTGGGGTGTTGTAGGTGCTGAAGTGTGTAAAGCAGTAAAAGATTTCTTTCATAATGGGAAACTGTTAAAAGAGGTCAATTCTACTCTTATTGCTTTAGTTCCTAAATTATCTACTCCTCAAAAAGTTAGTGATTTTAGACCTATTGCTTGCTGTAATGTCTTATACAAGTGTATTAGTAAAGTTTTAACTAATAGAATCAAAGTTGTGTTGGGGACTATTGTGGATGAGTGTCAAAGTGCTTTCATTCCTGGAAGGCAAATTAGTGATAACATTTTGTTAACACAAGAGCTTATGAGGAATTATCAAAGAGATAGAGGTCCTCCAAAAGTGGCTTTTAAGATTGATATTGAAAAAGCTTATGATTCTGTGGAGTGGGAGTTTTTGAAAAGCTGTCTTGATTGGTTTGGTTTTCCTCCAAAGATGTGCAGATGGATTATGGAATGCATGTCATCAACCTCTTTTTCTATTAGTCTGAATGGTAATTCTTATGGGTACTTTAAAGGGAAGAGAGGTTTGAGACAAGGTGATCCACTGTCACCTTATCTTTTTACTCTTGTTATGGAAGTGTTAACTCTCATGATTAAAAGGAAGACTGCTGATGATGAAGAATTCAAGTATCATTGGAGATGTGATAAGCTTAAGCTCACCCATTTAAGCTTTGCTGATGATTTATTGTTGTTTTGTCATGCAAACACACATTCTGTCACTATTCTTAAAGCTGCTTTAGATGAGTTTAGTGTTGTTTCTGGATTAGTTCCTAATATGAATAAAAGTCTTATTTTCTTTGGGAATGTTCAAGAGCATAGAAGGGTGTCTATCACTGATATTCTCCCATTTAAAGTTGGTACTTTTCCTGTCAAGTACTTGGGAGTGCCTCTTTTATCCAAAAGATTATATAGTGAAGATTGTGGAAGCTTAATTGATAAGGTCAAAACCAGAATTGTGAATTGGAAGAATAGAAGCTTGTCTTTTGCTGGAAGATTACAACTCATTAGATCTGTCATTAGTTCTTTGCAAGTCTATTGGTCATCTATATTTCTTCTCCCAGTTTCTATTTCTAATGATATTGAAAGGATTATGAGGGGTTTTTTATGGAGTCATGGTGAGCTGAAAAGAGGAAAAGCTAAGGTTAATTGGGTTGATGTGTGTAAACCAAGGTCTCAAGGTGGTTTGGGTATAAAGGCTTTAAAAACCTGGAATGTTGCCCTTCTTTCAAAGCACATTTGGCATATTGTGTCTAAAAAGAATTCTTTATGGGTAAAATGGGTTTATGCTTACAGATTGTGTGGTAGAGTTTTAAATGAGAGGAATTTTTGGGATATTCCAATGGCTCATGATAGTTGCTGGAGTTGGAGGAAGATTTTGTACTTCAGAAATGTTGTGAGGGATCATATAGCTTACAAGCTTGGTGATGGAATGAATACCTCTGTTTGGTTTGATAATTGGTTTCCAGGTGGCCCTCTCTGTCAATTCATCTCTAAAAGAGATATATATGAAAGTGATTTTAGTATTACTTCAAAAGTTGCTGATGTGGTGGTAAATGGTGAATGGAAGTGGCCTGAAGAGTGGAGAGACAGATTCCCAGTGTTATTTACTACTCCTCCTCCATTATTAATAAGCAGTAGGAATGATAGAGTTCTATGGAAGACAAGAGCAGGTATTACTATTCCTTATTCTGTGAAGAATGCTTGGAATGATTTAATTGAGGAATATCCTACTGTGCCTTGGTCAAAGCTGGTTTGGTTTAGTCAATGTATTCCAAGACATTCTTTCATTTTGTGGCTTGCATTTAATGAGAAGTTGAGGACTCAAGACAGGATTTTCTTTGGGTCTCCTATGGCTATTTTAACATGTGCCTTTTGCCAAGAGCAATGTGATAGTCATGAACACCTCTTCTTTCAATGTGGTTATTCTTTGGAAGTTTGGAATGAATTCAAGAGTATGGCTAAAATGGAATTTGCTCCTAACAGTTTATATGACTTAATTGGTTATTTTCAAAGAATACCAATAAATAAGTCTATTTGGAGTATACTTCAAAGATTGGTTTTAGGAGCTGTTGTGTACTACCTATGGCAAGAAAGAAACTTCAGACTCTTTCAATCAAAGTCTAGATCCAAAAATGATTTGTGTAAGCTGATCAAGGAGGTGATAAGATTGAGATGTTTGAGTTTGAAGATTAAGCATACTAAACAATGTTTAGAAGCAGCTGAAATGTGGGGATTTCTTGTGAATGAATATGATGGAAAGAATGGAAAAGGATTTAATCCTAATGGGGTCTAATAAGCTTATTGATGAGAGAATCTTAGG
The DNA here is from genome assembly GCA_910822075.1 of Senecio squalidus. NCBI lineage: Eukaryota > Viridiplantae > Streptophyta > Magnoliopsida > Asterales > Asteraceae > Senecio > Senecio squalidus. The sequence goes on along the minus strand of CAJVGC010000526.1, from coordinate 61,296 downwards.
CCTTTCCTTTTGGAATAGTTGTATTTTGATTTTATCCTGTTGGAGCAGTCTTTATATTTGGAGCAGTAGTAATGAGAAAGATGATGGTTTGTACTGCTTGAGCAGTAGTAATGAGGTGGATGTTGGTTACTACTGCTTGAGCAGTAGTAATGAGGTTAAAGATGGTTTCTACTGCTTGAGCAGTAGTAATGGGTTTGATGATGGTTTCTACTACTTGAGCAGTATTAATAAGAAGGGGGATAGATTCTATGGATGGATCAGTATTAATGGGGGTTTCTACTGCAGCAGTATTAATGGGAAGGATGATGGTTATTACGGATGGAGCAGTACCAAGTCCAAAGAAGTGAAATTCAAGCCCAAGTTGAAGCCCAAGCTGAAGCCTAGAAGATTCAAGTCCAAGAATGAAGATATCCTTATGATGGTTTATTATTATTGTTTTATGTGTTTGTGTTTTTCTGTTTTGCAGGTTAAGAGGACTAGGCTAGTTTTTGATATTTTAGTTGTTTGGTATTGTATTAAAATTCTAGCTAGACGTTTTATTTCGTTTTTAGTCCTATTCCCAAAGTGTGTTTTGGGAATGCAATATCTAGGTACAAGTCCAATGGGTATAACCATTGCTTGATTTGTATATGTTTTAAATTTTAATAAAATTTTGCCGGGGTACCGTCCCCTTTACCCAAAAAAAAAAAAACCCTAAACCCTAAACCCTAAACCCTAAACCCTAAACCCTAAACCCTAAACCCTAAACCCTAAACCCTAAACCCCCCTAAACCCTAAACCCTAAACCCTAAACCCTATGGCTTTTCATTTGCTTGAATTTTTTCTCTCTCTAACTTTCTCTCTCTAAAATTCTCTCTGTTAGCGATTTTGGCGGCAGTTGGTCGGAATCCTAAATTTTTTCATCTTTGTCTTGAATTTCTTGGTTGTTTTCTTGATTGAAGCATGAATCCATCACAAAACTTGTCTCATTTGTCTGATATACCACCGGATTTAATTCCTCCTGATAAGGAGTGTTTTGTTACTCCACCTCAAACACTATTAGCTGGTGATACTCCACCACCAGTTCAGAATCTTTCAATTGGAGCAATTAAAAATCAGTTGAAAACTAAGATTAAACCTAGATCTGGGTTGATATCTAAAAAGCGTAAGAAATCATTGACGGGTTCTTCACAAAAATCTGTTCCATTGATTTCTAGTATTGCAGCTCAATTAAACAAGAAGGTTAAACCTAGGTCTGTTGATTCTAGTGTTAGTGATTCAGTTGATGAAGGTATGGTTGAGGCTAAGAGTGTGATTGAAGATGTTGCTGTTTCATTGGATTTAAAGAGGGGTGATGCTTTAATGGAAGAAAAAGTGAATATAGTTAATAAATATATGGGTGTTGGCAGTGTTGGAAATTCTAGGAATGTGTTTGAACAGCAGGGGGATGTTTTTGTTGATGTTTCTGGCCATAAACAGGATGATGTTAGTGGTAATGGGGGTGTTCAAGATGGTGGTGGATTTGTTTCGGGTAATAGTTCTAGTGTTAAAGGCACTGTTCCATTGGACCCAAAACAGAATGTTTGGTCTACAAGGGGAGTCTCTTTTGCAGAAATGTTAAAGAAAACTGCTAGTGTTGATGAAATTAAAATGGAGTATGTGCCTCCAGTGAAGCTCCCTAATGGTCAAAAGAGGGTGTGTTTTTCTGCTCAAGAAATTAAAGTAGCTGGCAGTGCTTTTTCTCTTCAGTTGTATGGTTATTTTATTGGAACTTCTATGGATTTTCAAGTTGTGAATGCTAATTTAAGAAGAATGTGGAGATCTTTTGATTTAAAAGAGGTTACAAAGACTAAAGCTGGATTTTATCTTTGTAAATTTAAAAGTGAAAAAGGGATAAAAGAGGCTCTTGAAAGTGGGCCGTGGTTGGTTGAAAATGTCCCTTTTTTTGTAAACCAATGGACTCCTGGTGTTTGGCTTGAGAAGGTTGAACCTCACAATGTTCCTATTTGGGTTTGTATGCATAATATTCCAGTTGAATTGTGGAATGGTAGGAGTATTGGGAAGCTTGTGAGTGAAATTGGAAAGCCATTGTTAATGGATAAAGTTACAATGGAAAGGTGTATGAGCAAATCTGGAAGAATGGGATATGCCAGAGTGTTGGTTGAGGTGTTGGCTGATGAGGAGTTACCTAATTATGTGGAGTTTGAATATGAAGCTATTGACAGCTTTCCTTCAAGAGTAGGCAAATTGGATGTTTCTTATCAATGGAAGCCCCCATTGTGTACTCATTGTAAGGTGTTTGGTCATTCTACAAAGCAATGTAAAATTAGACCTCAGTCTGAAGAAGAACAAGCTGCTAGCATTTTAAAGGAAGCTTTGAAGATGAGGGAGAATGTGGTTGGGGCAGTAGAAACAGAGCATGGGAATGAAGATGGTTTTCAAGTTGTGGGGAAGAGGAATAAAGTAGTACAATTACCAAGAGGTTTTCAACAGCAAAGGCAAAGTGTATTTAATAGAATGAATGTAGCTAATAATCAACAAAACAGATCGTATCAACAGAAAGTGTATGCACAGTCCTGGCAACAAAAGAAGCAGCAGAAAAAAGTTAATATGGATCAGCAGCAGCAAGTTACTACTGCTCAGCAGCAGCAAATTACTACTGCTCAGCAGCAGCAAGTTACTACGGATCAGCTGAAACAAGTTACTACGGGTCAGATGAAACAAGTTACTACGGATCAACAGAAACATCAACAGCAGAAAAAAGAAAATAAAATCCAATTTGAATCAGAGAATGGTAAGGGAAACAAAGGTAAAGGCAAACAATCTCAAAGTATGGATGTTATGGAGGAGGACATTCCTGTTGCTAATTCTTTTCAAGGGTTAGAGGTTGAAGAGGGAAGTGAGGATGACCATTTTGATGAAGATGATCAGATCTGGGCTTCTGAAAAAGCTATTGTTAATGAGTTTTTTAAAGCCAAAGCTAATCCAACTTCTGAAGATAAGAGTTTTTGGTCTAATGCACAAAAGGATTATTTTATGATTAATTGCATAAGTCATGGATTGGATCCTGATTTTGAAGAAGAAGATGTTGCTTCAGAGGATGATGGAGCTGCTAAGGATATGGGGTTAGATGCTGAGTTTGAAGTGCCACAGAATGTAGGTGCTTCTGTTATTCCTACTGTTTAAGTATGTTATTGAAAATAGCTTCTTGGAATGTTAGGGGCCTTAATAAGGCTTCTAACCAAACTCAGGTTGTTGATTTGATTAAAGATAGTGGTATTAGTGTTTGTGGTTTGTTGGAGACTCATTTGTATAGAAACAATGTAAATAGAGTTTGTAATTCTATTTTTGGTCAATGGAGGTGGATTTCTAATCATGATGTTTGTGATGGTGGGACTAGAATTGTTATTGGTTGGGATCCTAATTCTGTAAATGTTATGATCCTTCATCAACATCCTCAAGTTATGCATTGTTTTATAGTTCCTGTCAATGGTCAAGATGGGTTCTTCTGTTCTTTTGTTTATGCTTTCCATAGAATGGTTCCTAGAAGAAGTTTATGGGAGCAGCTTGAGGTTCATAAACAAACTGTCCATAATAGGCCTTGGTGTTTGTTGGGTGATTTTAACTCTACTTTGGATGTTTGTGAGAGTTCTTTTGGGTCTTCTATAGTAACTAGAAGCATGTCTGAATTTAGAGATTGTGTGCATAATATTGAAATTGATGATGTGGGTATGTCTGGGCTGAAGTTTACTTGGAACAAAAGTCCTGGATGCACTGATGGATTGCTGAAGAAATTGGATAGAGCTATGAGTAATGTTGAGTTTGTTTCTAAATTCCCAAATGCCCATGCTTTATTTCTTCCTTTTGTCACCTCTGATCATAGTCCAGTTGTTATGAATATTCCTGAGCTTGTTAAAGCTAAGCCTAAAGCCTTCAAATTTGCTAATTATTTGAGTAGGAAAGATGGTTTTATCCCTGCTGTGAAGGAGGTTTGGTGCAGAAATGTTGATGGTTATGCTATGTATTCTGTTGTTTCAAAGCTGAAGCAGTTAAAGAAGCCATTGAGGAAGCTTAGTTGGGAGCAAGGTAATCTTTATGATAAGGTGAATAGGTGTAAGGCTGAGCTGCTCAAAGTGCAAACTGAAGTTGTTGATGATCCTACTAATGAAGATTTAAGATTTGAAGAAGCTGTTTATCTTCATTCTTTTAAGGCTGCAACTGTTGATTTGGAGTTATTTTTGAAGCAAAAAGCTAAGGTTGAATGGCTTAAAGAAGGTGATTTTAATACTTCTATTTTCATAAAGTTGTAAAAGGGAGAATTAATAAGCACAGGATTGAGTCTGTTATGGATATGAGTGGTGGTATGCACTTTGGTACTCAAGTTGGGGGGCAATTTGTGAAACATTTTAGCTCAGTTTTGGGACAGAAGAAGGATGTTAGTCCCATTGATGATCCTGCTGGCTTGTTTTTAAACAAAGTTCCTCATGATGTTGCTGAAATGATGATAAAGCCGTTTACTAATGATGAGATTAAAGATGCTATGTTTAATATTGATGATGATAAAGCTCCTGGTCCAGATGGTTTCTCTTCTAAATTCTTCAAAGCCTCATGGAGTATTGTTGGAGATGAGGTTTGTACTGCTGTTAAGGAGTTTTTTCATTCTGGGAAGCTTCTTAAAGAGGTAAATGCTACTATAATTGCCTTAGTTCCTAAATCTCAAACACCTCAAAAGGTTTCTGATTTTAGGCCTATATCTTGCTGCAATGTATTGTATAAGTGTATTAGTAAAGCTTTGACTAATAGAATCAAGTTTGCTCTTGGTTCTATTGTGGATGAATGTCAAAGTGCTTTTATACCATCTAGGCAGATTAGTGATAATATTCTGCTAACTCAAGAGTTAATGAGGAATTATCACAGAAAAAGAGGCCCTCATAAAGTTGCTTTTAAAATAGACATTCAGAAAGCTTATGATACTGTTGAATGGGAGTTTTTGCAGTCTTGTTTGTATTGGTATGGATTCCCCCCTAGAATGTGTAGTTGGATCATGGAGTGTATGACTTCAACTACTTTTTCTGTAAGTGTGAATGGGGATCTTCATGGTTTTTTCAAAGGTAGGAGGGGGTTGAGACAGGGTGATCCTTTATCCCCTTATCTATTCACTTTGGTTATGGAAGTACTTACTTTGATGATAAAAAGAAGAACTGCTAATGATGAAGATTTCAAGTATCATTGGAAGTGTGAGAAGTTGAAACTTACTCACTTATGCTTTGCTGATGATTTGATTCTTTTTTGTCATGCCAATGCCCACTCTGTGTCTGTCCTGAAGGCTGCTTTAGATGAATTTAGTTCAGTTTCTGGACTTATTCCTAGTCTTGAGAAGAGTTTGACTTTCTTTGGGAATGTTCAAGAATTAAGGAAAGCTTCTATTAATGATATTATGAAGTTTAAAGAGGGTGTTCTTCCTGTCAAGTACTTGGGGGTCCCTCTTTTATCTACCAGACTATATGATTATGATTGTGAAGACCTTATTGATAAGGTTAAAAGAAGAATTATGGATTGGAAGAATAAATCTTTATCTTTTGCTGGAAGGTTGCAACTGATCAGGTCTGTGCTTAGCTCTTTGCAAATTTATTGGTCCTCTGTTTTTATTCTGCCTGTTTCTATTTCTAATAAGCTAGAAAGTCTTATGAGGGGTTTTTTGTGGTGCCATGGTGAGTTGAAAAGGGGTAAGGCTAAAGTGAATTGGATTGATGTTTGTCGTCCTAAAGATCAAGGTGGCTTGGGTATTAAATCCCTTGCTTCCTGGAATGTTGCCCTTATCTCAAAACATATATGGAATATTGTTAGTAGGAAGGAATCCTTGTGGGTTAAGTGGGTGTATGCTTACAGACTATGTGATAGAAGCTTTAATGAAAGGAATTTTTGGGATGTGCCTTTAATGAAAGATACTTGTTGGAGTTGGAGGAAGATTTTGCAAAGTAGAAATTCTGTTAGAGATCATATTGCTTATAGGCTGGGAAATGGTACTAAGACTTCTTTATGGTTTGATAATTGGTTTCCTGGAGGTCCTTTATGCAATTTTATTTCTAAGAGAGATATTTATGAGAGTGAATTTTCTTTAGCTTCAAAGGTTTCAGATGGAGTCATTAATGCTGAATGGAAGTGGCCTTTGGATTGGGAAGATAGATTTCCAGTTTTGTTCACTACTCCTCCTCCTTTGTTGATCAGAGATAGAGAAGATAGTGTTGTTTGGAAGACTAATGCTGGTATTTTGGTTCCTTTTTCTGTTAAAACAGCTTGGTGTGATCTAATTGAGGTTCATCCTAAGGTTACATGGGCAAAGCTTGTTTGGTTCAGTCAATGTATCCCTAGGCATTCATTTATCTTGTGGTTGGCTATAAAGGAGAAACTTAGGACACAAGATAGAATGATTTTTGGATCTCCCCTTGCTAATTTACAGTGTGCTTTCTGTAAGAATCAATGTGATAGTCATGGACATTTGTTCTTTGAATGTGACTATCCTTTGAGTGTTTGGGAGGAAATGAAAAGCTTATGCAGAATGGATCAAGCTCCAAATAGTTTAGTTGATGTGATTGATTATTTCAGTAGAGTCCCTGTTAACAAGTCTGTGTGGAGTGTCCTTCAGAGATTGGTTCTTGGTGCTACTATCTACTACATATGGCAGGAAAGAAACCTAAGGTTATTTCAATCAAAGTCTAGGTCTAATACTGATTTATGTAAACTTATTAAGGAAGTAATTAGACTTAGATGTTTGAGTTTGAAGATTAGGGATTCTAGACAATCAAGGGAGGCAGCTGAATTGTGGAATCTGAATGTGAATATGGGTGGTTTTGCTTTTAAAAAGTTATGATAAGCAAACACAATTTTGTGATGGGAGAGAAGTGGCATCTGTTTGTTTGTTTAAAAATATGGATGAATAAAGGGTCTATCAAGCTTATTGATGAGAGAATGATAGGCCTATCCTTTTTATTGATGGGAGTTTCTATGTTTTGGCTGTATGGTTTCTACTGCTTGAGCAGTAGTAATGAGTTGGATGGTGGTTACTACTGCTTGAGCAGTAGTAATGAGGTTATTGATGGTTTCTACTGCTTGAGCAGTAGTAATGAGTTTGATGATGGTTTCTACTGCTTGAGCAGTATTAATAAGAAGGAGGATAGTTTATGCGGGTGGAGCAGTAGTAATAGAAATATTGAAGGTTCCTACTGCTTGAGCAGTAGGAATGGGTATGTTAGTAGTTGCTACTGCTTAAGCAGTAGTAATGAAAATAAAAAAGGTGTCTACGGATGGATCAGTATTAATGGGGGTTTTAATGGGAAGGATGATGGTTACTACGGATGGAGCAGTACCAAGTCCAAAGAAGTGAAACTCAAGCCCAAGTTGAAGCCCAAGTTGAAGCCTAGAAGATTCAAGTCCAAGAATGAAGATATCCTAATGATGGTTTATTATTATTGTTTTATGTGTTTGTGTTTTTCTGTTTTGCAGGTTAAGAGGACTAGTCTAGTTTTTGATATTTTAGTTGTTTGGTATTGTATAATATTCTAGCTAGACGTTGTATTTCGTTTTTAGTCCTATTCCCAAAGTGTGTTTTGGGAATGCAATATCTAGGTACAAGTCCAATGGGTATAACCATTGCTTGATTTGTATATGTTTTAAATTTTAATAAAATTTTGCCGGGGTACCGTCCCCTTTACCCAAAAAAAAAACCCTAAACCCTAAACCCTAAACCCTAAACCCTAAACCCTAAACCCTAAACCCTAAACCCTAAACCCTAAACCCTAAACCCTGTAAATGACCCATGTAATAAAGAGCTTAGATTTGAGGAGGCTACTTATTTGAATGCTTTTAAGGTGGCAGAGATGGATTTGGAGCTGTTCCTGAAGCAAAAAGCAAAGATTGGGTGGTTAAGTGAAGGTGATTCAAACACTAAGTATTTTCACCAAGTTGTTAAAGGAAGGGTAAATAAAAATAGAATTGATTCTGTGATGAGTATGAATGGTGATATGTATTTTGGTCAGCAGGTTGGGCCTCAATTTGTTGAGTATTTTAGTAGTGTTTTGGGCCAAAGTAAGAAAGTTGAAGCAATTGATGATCAAGATGGTTTATTTTCCAACAAGATATCTCAAACTGATGCTGAATACATGGTTAGAGATGTATCTGAAGAGGAAATTAAAATAGCCATGTTTGATATTGATGATGAAAGAGCTCCAGGTCCTGATGGGTATTCTTCAAAAATTTTTAAAGCTTCTTGGGGTATTGTTGGTGCTGAAGTGTGCAAGGCAGTTAAAGATTTTTTTCAAAATGGGAAACTGTTAAAAGAGGTTAATTCTACACTTATTGCATTAGTTCCTAAATTATCTACTCCTCAAAAAGTTAGTGATTTTAGGCCTATTGCTTGCTGTAATGTTTTATATAAGTGTATTAGCAAAGTGTTAACTAATAGAATCAAAGTTGTCTTGGGAACTATTGTGGATGAATGTCAAAGTGCTTTCATTCCTGGAAGGCAAATTAGTGATAACATTTTGTTAACTCAAGAGCTTATGAGGAATTATCAAAGAGATAGGGGTCCTCCAAAAGTGGCTTTTAAGATTGATATTGAGAAAGCTTATGATTCTATGGAGTGGGATTTTTTGAAAACATGTCTTGATTGTTTTGGTTTTCCTCCAAAGATGTGCATGTGGATTATGGAATGTATGTCATCAACCTCTTTTTCTGTCAGCTTAAATGGTAATTCTCATGGGTATTTTAAAGGGAAGAGAGGATTAAGGCAAGGTGATCCATTGTCACCTTATCTCTTTACTCTTGTTATGGAGGTTTTAACTCTTATGATTAAAAGGAAGACTGCTGATGATGATGAGTTTAAGTATCATTGGAGATGTGATAAGCTTAAGCTCACCCACTTGAGCTTTGCTGATGATTTGTTGTTGTTTTGTCATGCTAATACATATTCTGTCACCATTTTGAAGGCTGCTTTAGATGAGTTCAGTGCTGTCTCTGGATTGGTCCCAAACATGAATAAAAGTCTTATTTTCTTTGGGAATGTGCAAGAGCATAGAAGGGTGTCTATTACTGATATTCTTCCATTCAAAGTTGGTACTTTTCCTGTCAAATACTTGGGAGTACCTCTGCTATCTAAAAGATTATATAGTGAAGACTGTGGAATCCTAATTGATAAGGTTAAAACTAGAATTATGAATTGGAAGAATAGGAGTTTGTCTTTTGCTGGAAGATTGCAACTTATTAAATCTGTTCTCAGTTCCCTCCAGGTTTATTGGTCTTCTATCTTTCTTCTACCAGTTTCTATTTCTAATGATATTGAAAGAATAATGAGGGGCTTTTTATGGTGTCATGGTGAGTTGAAAAGAGGTAAGGCAAAGGTTAATTGGGTTGATGTTTGTAAGCCAAGATGTCAAGGTGGTTTGGGTATAAAAGCTTTAAAAATATGGAATATTGCTCTCCTTTCAAAGCATATTTGGCATATTGTTTCTAAAAAGAACTCTTTATGGGTTAAATGGGTCTATGCCTATAGGTTGAGTGGAGGAGGATTAAATGAGAGGAATTTTTGGGATATTCCAAAAGCTCATGATAGCTGCTGGAGCTGGAGTAAGATTCTTTATTTCAGGGATGTTGTGAGAGATCATATAGCTTATAAGCTTGGTGATGGAAGTAAAACTTCTGTCTGGTTTGACAATTGGTTTCCAGGTGGTCCTTTATGTCAATTCATTACTAAAAGAGACATATATGAAAGTGAGCTCAGTCTCACTTCTAAAGTGGCTGATGTAGTGGTCAATGGTGAATGGAGGTGGCCTGAAGAATGGAGAGACAGATTCCCAGTGTTGTTTATTACCCCTCCCCCATTACTAATAAGAAGTAGGGAGGATAAAGTTCTATGGAAGACAAGAGCAGGTATCACTACTCATTATTCTGTGCAAAATGCTTGGCATGATTTAATTGAGGAATATCCTGCTGTACCTTGGTCTAAATTGGTTTGGTTTAGCCAATGTATTCCAAGACATTCCTTCATTCTATGGCTTGCATTTAATGTGAAGTTGAAAACTCAAGATAGAATTTTTTATGGGTCTCCTATGGCTAACTTAACTTGTGCTTTCTGCAAAGAGCAAAGTGACAGTCATGAGCATCTCTTTTTTCAGTGTGAGTACTCTTTGGAGGTATGGAATGAATTTAAGAGTATGGCTAAAATGGAATTTGCTCCTAATTGTTTAACTGACTTAGTTGGTTATTTCCAAAGAATCCCAATAAATAAGTCTATTTGGAGCATTGTTCAAAGATTGGTATTGGGGGCTGTGGTCTATTATATATGGCAGGAGAGAAATCTTAGACTCTTCCAGCTGAAATCTAGGTCTAAAAATGATCTTTGTAAGCTGATTAAGGAGGTTATAAGATTGAGATGTTTAAGTTTGAAGATTAAGCATACTAACCAAACTATTGAAGCAGCTGAAATGTGGGGATTTATTATAGCTGACTCTGATGGAAGGAAAGGAACATGATTTAATCCAGATGGTGTTTAAAAAGATTATTGGTAAGAATGTTAAAGATGGGATTGATGATCTTTGTAATTGGAGTAGAATTAAGTATAAGGAATTCAGGCCCAAGCACAATCTGAAGCCCAATTTGAAGACTAAATGTAAGAGTAAGCCCAAGTATGTAAAGATAAAGCCCAAGAAGAATAGCAGGCCTAAAATGAAGATTATGAAGAGGTCCAGCAGATTGAAGTCAAAGAAAAGAGATATCAGTTTGATTGTTAATTTTAGTTACTTTTTATGGTATTGTTTGAAAACTCTAGTTAGATTTCGGCATTGTACTAGAACTTTAGTTAGGTGTTTTGTTTCGTTATTAGTTTTATTCCCGAAGTGTGTTTTGGAAATGCAAGATGTAGGGTCAAGTCCAATGGGTACAACCATTGCTTGATGTTTATATGTTTTAAATTTTAATAAAATTTTTTGCCGGGGTACCGTCCCCTTTACCCAAAAAAAAAAAAAAAAAAAAAAAAAACCCTAAACCCTAAACCCTAAACCCTAGACCCTAGACCCTAGACCCTAGACCCTAGACCCTAGACCCTAGACCCTAGACCCTAGACCCTAGACCCTAGACCCTCCTCCCTAGACCCTAGACCCTAGACCCTACACCCTACACCCTACACCCTAAACCCTAAACCCTAAACCCTAAACCCTAAACCCTAAACCCTAAACCCTAAACCCTAAAAGACAACAAAAACATGATTTATAAATACGAATCATCATAAACATAAAAATGGCAAGCTCGCTCTATATAACTATATACACTCTAGACTTTGTAAATATAGAAACACCTAGTTATATAAAATTACATTATAGTCCCTTTATAGCATAATCTATTGTGGAATTCTAATTCTAAGTCTAAAAGACATCACCCAAACGACTCGAGAAGGAATACAATTTTACCTCTTCAGGGCGAGCTTTTATCAGCCGGCGTTGAACGATTTTTTTGCACAGTAAATTTCCGTTGCTTAACTTCAGAATTCATGGGCCCAAGCCTGCAAAGAACAAACATCACCTTAGATAACAAACGAAACATATAAACCGACAACATAATATACAAAAACACTCAAAAGTATTTACATTGTGCAGCAACCGTCCCCTTTAACAAAAACATGAGAAACCGCAACACCAAGATCCTTCCACCTTGGTTTGTCTTCACATATGACAAAACAATGATCTCGTTAGGCTTTAAAGTAAAGTCAAATATTTTAAAAGGGGTTCATATCTCACCTGCACTTCCAGGCCAATAACACTTCATAAGATCCTCAACACGTTGTGGCACAACATAAGCTCTCTTTGATTCATTAAATGGGTGTCGACATAATATCAAAAAACCAATTACATAAATTACAAAAAATCGAAATGAATAAAATGAAATTTACCTCTGGCTTTTTTGTGCTCCACGACCGCCACCTGCATCAGGACCACCACGACGACCTCCCCCAGACGCACCAGCAGGTCTGGCACCTCCACAACAGTTGCATACACCACAAAATGCAAAGTTCACAGCTTCATTTGTCTGTAATCAGTAACAGAAATCGAAATCAAATCAGTAATTGAAGCCCAAAATATATTAATTTTACGAATTGTAATCGGAATCAGAAAATTAACGAATTGGATTAATTGATTAACAAATTGTACATGATTGCGGGTTTGTGAGTGTGTTTTGAACTGAATCGGTGTAAGATAGTTTTGAGGAGGTGGAGTAACTAAATCGGTGTAGATGGTTTTGAGGAGGTGGAATTTGAGGAAGTGAAGAACATGACACGTGGAAAATGACGCAGCACACCAAACCTACCATTCTACTTTTACTTGCTGGACTGGATCAGATTATTTACTGGATTGTCATCAACTTTTGTCTGCTAAGCCCAAAGCCCAAAATCGAATAAAAAATAATAAAAGGCTTGAAACCATAGGCATCTTGGTAAATTAATTAGAGGAAGAATATAAATTTATAATATGGCCAAATTTAAAGGTGTGTGACGGTGTGACCTCCAAAACCTTTCAAACACTTCTCCAATCATCCACTTGTGAAGTGTTTATGGGGGGTAACTTGAAAATTTTGTTCGTGTTTGGACTCGTCCCGTAATAGGTATTCGGACCGCGTCTATTCTAAAAAATATGGAACCATAAGGGTGGTGTCCTAGTGGTAAAAGCTTGGTCTCCAAAGGTGAAATTCCTGGAGGTCCCAAGTTCGAATCCTGGGAGCAAAAGAAATAAAACCCCCTTGTGGCTACGGAGGTTCACCTGCGATGACTCCGGGCTACCCGCAAAGCGGGTAGTCGCCCTGGGATTAGTCGGCTCGCAAAGCGAGTTGGATACCTAGGTTTACCAAAAAAAAAAAAAAAAAAAAAAAAATTGGTTGCCCGCGGTTTAGATCGTTGGGACCCTAAATTATAGTTCAATGAATTTAGTTTGATTTGAGATTTAATAATTTTATAAGTGAAGCATTATATTATATAATATACACAACTGAAATAATATTATACTATATTAAAAAGATATATAATTATCCATTACGAGTGTTACACTAAATATGTTTCACATAAAATTTAAATTAAAAAGACATCTTATGTTTATGGTATATGATCACTTTCATATGATGTTATAGATTGGTTAGTGATAGTTTATTTGAAATCAACAAAAGAGTTTAATAAACCTAACAGAATGTAAGAGCGAAATACTTAGATAGATGTTCATAAATATTGAAAAAACATATTTTTACATAAATATTGATGGAGGTCTCGAGAATTCTAACACCTCCTCTTCGGGAGTTTGTAGTTGTATCACTAAAGTAAGGATCTTTTAAAGGTAAATATTGACTTGCCCTCTCTCTTTTAAGCGGAAAGTTGGAAATGGTAAGAAAATAAGCTTTTGGAATGACACTTGGGTGGGAGATACTCCTCTTAAATTTTCGTTTGATAGATTATATGCCCTCGAAATGGAAAAAACATGTACTGTGGAAAATAGGCTGGAGTCTAGGAGTAATATTATGGCTATTGGGCTGCATTCTGGTCCTTCAAATGCACATGGGCCTGCTAGAGTCTTTGATGGGCTCCCATCTTTCTCCCTTGGGCTTCCTTTTGTTGTTGGTTCTTGGGCATGGAGAAGATCTACTAGGCATGGTCCTGAAAGGGATCAGTTAATGGAACTATTGGAGTTAATTATCCCCTTTGAACTATCACTAACGAAGATTTATGGGTTTGTTGCTTAGGAAATTCAAGTTTTTTTTACGGTTAAAGAGATGAGGTGTTTAATTGAGAAAAAAAAACACTCCACTGTATAGAAGCTAAGGTGAGATGGAACAACTTTGTTCCAATTTAAATCAACATCAACACGTGGAGAATATTGAATGGTCGTCTCCCCACCCGCTTCAATCTTGACAAACGCGGAATCGATTTACACTCTACTAGATACCCGGTATGTGACAACGATCAAGAAACGGAAACTCACTTGTTAACTCAATGTTATGTTGCTCTCAAGTTATGGAATGACGTTAAAATTTGGTGGAATCTTGAAAACCTCAATCTCTCTAACCTTTCCGACGCCATCTCCTCCTCGGACTATTTGGAAACTTCTAGTATTGTCCGTAAAGGGTTTGACGTTGTGGTGCAAACTACGATGTGGATCATTTGGAGGTTTAGAAACGACCTTATTTTCAATCTAAAGAAACCTAGACGTGATACTTTGTTTGATAATGTTAAACTTGTATCATTTACTTGGATAGATAGTAGGCAAAAAAAGATGAGGCTGAATTGGATAGATTGGTGTTGTAGCCCTATCTCTTCCCTCCTCTTCTATGATGTAACGTTTTTGCTTAGCATTTTGCATATATATTCTAATTGTCGTTCAAAAAAGATATTTTTATATATAAACAGCACACACGGGTCAGGACCGGTAACCACGGATACTTAAAAAAAAAATGTAACTGGCCCATTATAAAGCGGGTTTTCGGGTATCGTGTTTTTCGATTATCATGTTTTTTTGTTTGGATCGAACTGGGCGGATCGATGTTTTGGGTTTTCGAATATTTCCAACACCCCTACTTGTGAGTGTGTACATTTAAAAAGAAGAAGATAAGGAAACTGTTTGATTTTAGTCATTATCTTAAAGCTAAGTGAATTTGAAACTAGTGTAAATTTCTTTTCGTGCACGCCCGATTTCTATACCATGACCTTAAAGGTTGTCGTAGTCTTAACGTTTTATATAACAATGAAGCAATTTGAAAATTTAAATGAAATGATGGTTATTTATGATTCCTATCTAGATAAAGAAAAGTAATTTGTACTCAAAATCCTGTACACAATATTGTTAGTGTTTTTTTTTTTAATTTATTCTTATGGCATGTAAAATAATTGAATCATGAATATTGTATGTTTTGTACATATAGAGTCCTTATTACAAGTATTTATATATCCCTCATCTTTAAAACATATAAAAATAATTGAATCATGAATATTGAATGTTTTTATCTTAACCATTCAGAATCTCATTTTTTACGCACACATTATGGTGTACGCCATCATTCGACATCACCCAGATTGATCTCCCAACCACCATTAGAGAGGTAAATTACATGTATAGAACAAGTGAGTGGTGTCTAGGTTTAAATATGATACCTCCTCTTAGGGTTCTCCCTTCCTTACCCTTTAACCACAACACATGGACAATTAGTAACTCGATAAAAGTTTTGTTTATGCATTAATTTGATCTTATGTAGCTTGATCTTTCATTATGGTGAATTGAGCTTGATACATAAACGACAATTTGCTAGAGATTATATTATGGTCATTAATTAAGTTTGTTAGATTACCACCTTTTAAGAAATGAAGTATAAGGCAATCAATCATATTACTGGTATTTAAAAGCAATCAAGTGTGTTACAAGCCATAAGCCTAACCCAATCAAACCCACATTACTAATCAAGTACTAAGTTACCCCTTAATTTTCATCCATATCTCACTCTGGAGAAGGACCTAATGGTTTCCAACTCTTATCCTTACAGAAATCATATTTCATATACTTTTTCCTGACATCCAGGTAAGCTTTCACTTGTCGTGGGTTCAGCTCCGTATACTTTTTGGTGTTCCACCAATATTTTTCGGAATAACAATCTTTATTAGGATTACTTGGTTCTGACACGCAACCATCGATGTTAAAATCTTGAAAATGGGCATGAAATGGTGCATTTGAATAATTGGCCTTGGTTTTACCTTTTTCGGTGGCCCAGTCAGACCCATCCCATAAGCTCACCATTACTTGCATTGGCATTTTCAGGTTCACTTCACCTTTGTTTACGTTGTTCTTGTGAACCCTTATTGGTATGTCATCCACAAAGAACCTGCGGAAATAAATCCGAGATAGTTAAGTTTTATTTGACAATATTTTTTTTGTTAAGATGGAAAGCTAAGTTAAGAATACAATTCAAAAAGCTATTAATATTCTTATCTTACCTTATAAAAAACAATCTTGACAATATAATGAAAAATGATATAAATATGAAATATGAAAAATGTTTTTTCAGTAAGCGAAGATAGTTGCATACACAATTTGATGGTTGTTCCATAGCATTTTGTAGTAATGGAAATCGGCAGTGGGGTCGAACCAAAGATGGAATTTTTGCTCGCGGTGACCAACACCGTTTACAAATATATTTGTTTGTATAAAAATATGTTTGCCTGGTCTATTTCCCAAGAACTCGAAGTCGACCTCATTATGAATGGTCGAATTTAGAAACAACTGCAATAAACATCACTTAATATTAATTAAACCAAGAAACAAAGTGAGAAATACACCACGAATCACTAAATATCACTTTCTAGTTTTGATAATATCCCGATGTTGTATTTTTTTACGCAATCTTTATCATCTTCACACTAGTTTTTAAAATGTTTCCGTAAAAGAGAATACAAAAGTATTTAAAAAAACTAGTTTAGAGTATTCGTTTGTACATAAAAGGCAGTAACAAGGCCAGCCGTATCTCCACGGGGTACTTTAATCCTCATTTGAAAGCACCCGGATCCGTAAAACGCTTTTGATGCAAAATTAGCACCTATAAATATAATCACAAATAAACATTAGAACTCTTAAAACAAATAGATACAGCCATATATTTTCCTGCATGTAATAAAAACTTAAGATAAAAAATAATCCATGCATTCCTGTTCTACAAGAAAACAAAGACGACGAAAATATAGATGGATGGATGGATAGATAGATAGATAAAAATAAGGTAATCCTTGGAGGGTGTTTATTCAACAAACATATACGACCATAATGCAAGCATGCATGCATGCTTAATGCTTGTATCTCTACATACGTTAAGACATATTTTATCGATTTGAAGATATTAATGTTTTAATATACTTTCAGAAAGTTCGATAAGAAAATTAACCAAGTGAACACTTTGTATTGTTATATCACAGATATTATTTGGGTTAGTAATAAACAAGGAACAAATATGTTATCCAAATGAAAGGAAATAGAAGTTAAGATTATCCCTTTGGGGAAATTATAATTGTAAGAAATAAAACCTGATGATTTATCCAACGTCAACTGAACCTCTCGATCTTGATTAAGGAACAAAACACGATTGTTTCCCCAAGTTACACGATAATTCTCATCAAAAGTTGCATTTCTTGTCTCATCACTAAGCAAGAGGAAAGTTTTGAATATGGCTAACATCAAAATCGTGGTTATCATCCATGAAATGTGACCCATATGACCAATGAGGATAGACATAAACCAAAATAAACAAATTGCTAGGTGTGATTTTAGGGTGTGTGTGTGTGTGTGGTCGTTTTTTTTGCTCAAACGAGTGGGAATATATAAGCCATTTGGAATCTTAAGTTTTACTCTTTTATTAAGAGGGCGTTAGGCTCCATTCGATCACTATAGGTATAGGTTAATTTCATTAAAATGGAAATGAGAATGAGAATGAAAAATCAAACTCGTCCATTTTAATAGGTTAATTTGAAGAATCACTACTTTGTAGGTTTGATACCGATATTAAAAGCCAATCACCTTAAGACAAACAAAATTACGCATTCTCATTCCCATTCCTTCATTTCCGGACCCTAAACATAACTAGATAACAATCTCCAAAATGGTTTAGGGATACGATTTAAAAAAACCGGGATCGAATTGAATCACCCTAGGTACATATATCTCCCTATTCGGTGGGAGGGTATGTTTTAGGATTTAAAATGTTCAAAATTTATATATATATATACATATATATATATATATAGAGTTGGTTTCATTTAAGAACCATGTAAATATTTAGGAACCATTAGGAACCAATATTCACCAGTGTATATATATGATATTCACCAGTGTATATTTAATATGATATTCACCAGTGTATATACATATAATATTCACCAGTGTATATACATATAATATTCACCAGTGTATATATATATATACATATGCTTTATATACACTGGTGAATATCATATATATACACTGGTGAATATTGGTTCCTAATGGTTCCTAAATATTTAGTGGTTCCTAAATGAACCCACCTCTATATAGATATATATATATATTGGTATACTCATAGAAAAGTTTGGAAACGTCGCAAATATATTGATTAGCCCGCGTAAATCACAACTAAAAAATGTCCGCTCTTCCCAACTAACATGAACATAAATCTTTCTTCATATATCTATTTTATTTTGAACACCATTATATTAAAAAGAGGACTCTATCAAGAAGCTAAAGAGAAAATAATGTACATAGTATACGAATGTATGGACATATATTAATATCAAGAGATAATGAGATGTAGTAACAATATATTTAATAAATTCTTTCATTTCACGTAACTTGTTTAACAAAATGATTTTTGACAACTGAACTTATAAATTGTGACCCATTATCAGCTTCTATTTGGTGGAACACACGTTGCAAGTTCAGTTGTGAGAGTGAGGGTTAGGCTAAAAAAAATTGAATGCCCCTATGATATATGTCTGATACCAAATATCAATATTTCACAAAGTTTAAATGTTATTTTAGGCTGTAGATTTTTATTTTTTGTTATCAAAAATACTTTTAAATTAGAGTAATAAACTTTATTTATCTTTGTATGGTAAATAAATAAACATGTTACCTTTTGATATTTATAACTTATACCTTTGACCTAGACGTGTCGAAAAAAACCGAAACCGAAACCGAAAAAAAAAACGAAACCGGACTCGGTCAAAACCGGTTTTGACCCAACCCGGTTCGGGTTTTTTAAAACCCGTAGGTTTGAACCCGGTTACACATTCCCTATTCAATACCGGTTCCTAACCGGTTTTTCCCAAACCCGGTTCCCAACCCGACCCGACTCAGCAGACCCCCTTTTTAAAAAAAGACCCGTTTTTTTTGTCTTTTTTGAATTTTTTTGACCATTTATTACCGTTTTTTTGGCAGATTTTTGTTGTTTTTTTTTTTTACCATTTTGCCATTCTAAATTTACTATAAGTATCTAGGTTGAGTTTGGTAGTAATCACACAATTCCAACTCTCTCAAAACACTCTCAAAGGTCTAAAAACGCAAAAAATACGTTCGAAAAATGTTAGAAAAATTCTCGAAAAATCATCAACAATCAAATGGCAACTCAAAGCTCTACCGCTTCCACCGGTGTCGGTGCCACTAGCGAAAGAACGATTGTAGCCGTTCTCGAAACAACCCGAAATCGAGCCATTTGGCAACATTTTCGTTTGGTGAGAATGTCGGATGGCGAAAAGATGGCACATTGTAACTATTGCAATCATTTTTTGAAACATGATTCCAACTCGACGTTGAGGAATCACGTCGAGAAGTATTGTAGAGTACTCAACAAAGCTCCGGAATCGGGTCAATCATCGATGGGTCAAGACGGGAGTATTTTTGTATATTCGGTGGAGCGGATGCGTCAAGAGTTTGCGGGTTATGTGATTCAATCCGCCTTGCCATTCAATCACTTCGACAACCCTAGATTCACTAGGGTGGTTCAACGTTGTCTCCAACCGCGATATACTCACGTAAGTCGTAATACTCTTAGAAGTGATTGTTTGAAAATTTGGAAAAAAGCTAAAATAATGGTAATAAAAGGTTTTGAAACGTTAAATTGTAATGTAAACTTAACAACCGATGTTTGGTCGGCTCCTCATGGTTTGCCCGATTCATACATTTGTGTTACCGCACATTGGTGTGATCCCGAATCGTGGCAAATGATGAAGAGGGTTATTGCTTTTGACCAATTTCCTTATCCTCAAACGGGTCAAAACTTATTTCACATGTTAAATGATGTTTTAGAAACGTTCCATTTGGAAGAAAAAGTGTTTTCAATTGCATTTGATAATGCGAGTAATAATACAAACGCGGTGGGTAAACTAAAACTAAAATACAAACCACCAATGGATGGTGAATTTTATCATAGTCGGTGTGTTGCACATATTATAAATTTGGTTGTGCAAGACGGACTAGTAGTCGGCCAAGTAAGTGTCGCCATAAGCGCTTATAGACAAATGCTAGCCGACATATTTTCACACGGTAAAATTAGATACAAGGCATATATGAGATGTTGTAAGGATACGAATTCCATTTTTATTGCCCCTAATTGGGATGTTCCGACAAGATGGAATTCGACTTACAATATGCTTGTATGTGGTTTACGCCAAAAAGACACTTTAACCTATTTTCATAACGAGTATGCAAATAAGGGTAAGGTTACGAGATTTTCTTATGAAAATTGGGATATTATTCAAAAAATAGCCGAATTGCTCAAAGTTTTTAAAATCGCAACAACTTTATTATCGGGTACATATTATCCCACTATTCATTTGGTCCTTAAACAAATTGGTTTTATGGCTTCAAAGTTGGATGATTTCGAATCAAAAGGTGAAATTTATTATGAAATGGTAACACCCATGAAAGCAAAATTGAGAAAATATTTTGCTAAATTGTCACCTATAATTACCGTTTCCGCCGCATTAAACTCGTGTTTGAACAAAATTGGGGTGGGATGTATTATGAAAAAAAATTTTGAAAAATTGAATGTCGTTATAGACCCATTATATGCCACAAACGAGATAGCCGAATTTGAAAAATCTTTTAAAGGGTTATTTGGGGTTTATTTTAACCGGTATAAATCCACATCGGGTTTTGGTGAATCAAGTTCTTCTATGGGGTAGACCTTTGAATGTTATACTAGCACGGACCCGGAAATTGACTTGTTTAACAATTTAAAACGAGAAACACTTAAACGTGCTAGGGGTGATGGGGATGACCAAACGAATACCGAATATGGGAGGTATACGGGAACCGATTTTTTAGCAACTATGGATGTTGGAGAATTCTCCAACTTTGAGGTTTTGGCTTGGTGGAAAGCACGGGAAGCTCAATTTCCCGTTCTATCCGCCATGGCCAAAGATTTACTAACCGTCCAAGTTTCTTCGGTAGCTTCGGAATCCGCTTTTTCTCTTAGTAGTAGGGTATTGTCTTTACGAAGAACAAGACTCACACCGGCGGCATTGGAGATGTGTATTTGCTTGAAGGATTACTTAGATGCGGCCGAACGTATACAAGACACACAAAATCTTGAAGGCGAACTAGATGTTGAACCCGAAATACTAGAGATCGAGGTGGCCGAAGGCTTTACAATATCACTATCCGATGAAGAAATCGCTCTCGATGAAGCTTCCCGAGCATCTAGTTCCGAAGAAGACCCCGTTGATGATACAATTATTCTTGACAATTAGAAGAAGAAGAGGAAGAATGAAGAAATCAAGGCCAAATTTCCAATGTTATTAATTACGCTTTTCCGAACATTTTTATTTCAATTATCGTAATATTTAAGGTTATGAAGATGCATTTCAAGCTTTTTTAGTAGAAGACAACGTTTATGTAAGATTTGAATCAAGTTTGTTTAATAAAAGTTGAAGTTTAACGAGTTTTTTCAACTTTCGCTTTTTTTTTCCAATGTTATTAGTTACATTTCAACACTAAAATAGAAAAAATATATTATTTTTTGAAACGTTTTACTTAATAATTATCGAGATATTAAGGTTTGAAGATGTGTTTCAATCTTTTTTACTAGAATACAACGTTTATGAAAGATGGGTTTCAAATTTTTTTTAAAAAAGTCGAATTTTAACGTGTTTATGCGAGTTACGCTTTTTTATTATTATTAAAAACCCAAACCGGTTTAACCCGGTTACCCAACCCGAACCGGTTACGAACCGGTCCCAAACCGGTTTCACCCAAACCCTGCTTCAAACCCGGTTTCAAATCGGTCGGTTCCAACCCGAAACCGGTTCCACTATCTTTGACCGAACCCGGTTCGGTTTTCAATGTCACACCCCGCAAAAATGGCGGAACCGAGGTGTACAGTGTATACGGTATCAGAGATTCAAGGTTACATAAACATAAGTAATCCAAACATCATCAACATAGATAAAGAGTTTGAAAATAGAATACTTATTACAATCATCCGAATAATATCAAAATACGGCTACAGCGTTTGGGATACTAAGGAATTAAATAAAGCAAAATAAATTTCATGCAAAAGATCCACGTAGCCAAGCAAGCATAGCATCAAAATAGAGTAACCTCAAATCCCTGAAAAGCGTTAAAATACGACGTCAACATAAAGTTGGTGAATTATTCGCAATAGTAAATAAAAAAAACATAATAGGATAAGAGTTTCAATACGTTTTGACCCAAAAGTGATACGGTTTGAAGATAAGTCATTTGAAAATGATGTTTCAAAATATACGTAAAGTATACAAAACCTTTTGATAAAATACTCATACTTATACCATAAAAATATCATAATCATTTCATAAAATACCATAATCATACCATAAAATAAATACCATACTGGATAGAATATAGCTCTAGGAACATACGATACACCTGAACCTCAACAATACTGGCAACTAACCCCACCTAGTGTCTTAAGCTAGGTTGTCCTCGAATAATATCGGTCATAACATTACTAACACGGACAGGGCGCATCCATCATCCATCGTGTTAGAAATGAGGGTTTGTTAGACCCATATAGCGCTATATATACGACTCGGCGGCTAAAAGCTAACAGGTGTGTATACGGGGCCTTGTACTACCACAAAGGCGGTACAAGTTTGGGTAAGACCATCTAAAGCATTCATATCCATAAATACATACCATAATACATACTCATAATACATAATATACCATAAAAATACATTTATACAACGCTAATCATGCCCAAAATGTAAAAGCGGTAAAAAGGGCAGCGAATAACTCACAGAATAGCAAAGCAATCCAAATCACGATATGTCGGGAAATACTATAATACCGTCAAGCTTCCACGTCTAAGTGCCCTAAACATCACGTAAATAAACATGTCTAAGTATCTCTAAGTCTAGTGGGTTATGCCTTAACGATTAACGTTTCATACGGTTTTGAAATGACCAATAGGAATATCGATATAACGGAATTACAAACGTTTCGGAAAGTCAACAAACTAGATACGTGATCCTCATACTTACGTGCACTACAAGTCACGTAAGTATCAAGTTAAGCGTTATACAAGAGTTACGTGCAAGACAAAGGAGTTACGGATCAATTACGTGATAAACAAGAGAGTTACGGGTCAAGAGGTGTTACGGGACATAGTTACTTGACAACAAGAGTTAATTACGTGATCATGGTGTTAATTACGTGCTAAGTAAGTTACGGAATCAACAAGGGTTACGTGCAAAAGAAGTTACGTGCAGATCAAGACAATTACGTGATTTCAAGCTTGTTACGTGCTGAATTACGTGCATGGCAAGTGAATTACGTGATGGTGAAGCTTGTTACGTGATCAACAAGCACGTAAGTAACACTTACGTGCGTAACAAACTTGTTACGTGATCTAGGGGCTGTTACGTGATACAGAAGTCATAGATACGTGCTAGGGTTACTTACGTGACATTCAAGTCACGTAATTCATCAATTACGTGCAACAGGTGAGTTACGTGATACATAGATTAGTTACTTGATCAGTTACGTGCACGTAACCACAGTTACGTGACGTAACTGGATTCGATTTCTGAGTGTTCTAGGTGTCCAAATGATCCATAAATGAAACCCTATGTCCAGAATATGTTTAGGAACAATAATCTTAAATAAAATTCGAGTTTTGACGGTGAAAAGTGGTATTTTCGGGTTTGAATCAAAATAACAAAGTTTAAAACTAAAATCGAGAAATACTTACCCGATCGTAACGAAAATCGGAGGATAGATGAAGATGATAACGGTGATCAATAATCTGGTCTCGGATTTGAATTTCAACGGTCGGATTGCCGGAAAATGTAGAGAGAAGGGAGAGGGTTTATGTGTGTGTGTTGTGTGTGTTTTTAGAGAGAGAGTGAGGAAGGTGGAATGGATAGAAAATGACAAAAATCTGGTTTCTAATGAGACAAAAAGTAGGGGGGGGGACTAGAATTGTAATAGAATTCCCCATAGGACTAGTTTTGCAATAAATTTCGGAAAGGACTAAAAATGAAATACTTTTTAAACGTTAATCTTAATAGTATAATTTAAGGCATAATTCCCCTAAACTTATCATAAGAGCATACTAGACTTATACTAAAGGCACTTAGAACTAAACGTTCCCGACATAAAGATTCGAATCACATAACATACAAATACGATACTCATAAAATACGAATACGATAAAACATAATAGAAATACGATAGGGTCAAAACATAAACATAAATAAATAAAACGAATACGAGACGATGGAAATATACCTAGAAATTCGCGAATGTCACAGTCTCCCCAAGTAAAAAGAAATTTCGTCCTCGAAATTATCACTTGGTACCACTTCCGGGGGAAAGGTGAGGATACTTCCGCAGAATTTCATCTTCGCGTTCCCACGTGAACTCAGCTCCAAAACGGGAATTCCAACGAACCTTGACAATCGGGATCTTACTTCGTCGTAGACGCTTAACATCACTAGCAACGATCTCGATCGGTTCCTCAACGAAATGAAGCTTATCATCAATCTGGAGTTTCTCAAGCGGAACTAATAACGTTTCGTCAGCCAGGCATTTCTTCAACTGAGACACATGAAATACATTATGTACGCTGCTCAGTTCTGCCGGTAATTCTAATCGATACGCAGCTGGGCCGATGCGGGCTAAAATCTTGAACGGACCCGTGTATCTCGGACTCAGCTTACTGCGCTTCACGAATCGGACAACCCCTTTCCATGGAGATACCTTCAATAATACCATATCTCCAACACTGAACTCAAGAGGCTTCCTGCGCTTATCAGCATACTTTTTCTGTCGATCTCTTGCAGTAATCAATCGTTCCTTGATCTTGAAGATCTTGTCAGTGGTCTCTTGTATAATCTCCGGACCAGAAATCTGACTATCTCCAATTTCTGCCCAACATACAGGCGATCGACACTTGCGGCCATACAATGCTTCAAAAGGTGCACACTTGATACTCGTGTGATAGCTGTTGTTGTACGAGAACTCAATCAACGGCAAATGAACGTCCCAATTACCACCAAATTCAATTGCACAAGCCCGTAGCATATCTTCCAAAGTCTGAATAGTTCTCTCACTCTGACCATCGGTCTGCGGATGATAGGCGGTACTCATATCTAACCTTGTACCCATATCAGTCTGGAATGTCTTCCAAAATCGCGAGGTGAAACGAGCATCACGATCGGAAATAATCGATATAGGGACTCCGTGTTTCGATACAATCTCTGCAATATATAAACGCACGAATCTCTCCATCGGATGATTCTCACGAATCGGTAGGAAATGAGCAGACTTCGTCAATCGATCAACAATAACCCAAATACTGTCATAACCACTCGAAGATCTTGGAAGCTTTGTAACGAAATCCATAGTAATACGCTCTCATTTCCACTCGGGGATCTTCGGTTGTTGAAGTAGCCCAGACGGTTTCTGATACTCAATCTTCACCTTGGAACAGGTCAAACATCGACTAACATACTCGGCGATCTCACGCTTCATACCCGGCCACCAATAGAAATCTTTCAAGTCATGATACATTTTGTCGGAACCCGGATGAATGGAATAGTTGGATTTATGGGCTTCGTCTAGAATCAACTGACGGATACTAATCGGAACCCAAATACGCTCGAGGAAATACAGAACTCCATCCTCCTTCGGTTCTAATTCCAACGCCAACTTATACAATCTTTCTTCTTTAATACGGTCCTCTGTCATAATACCCTCTTGTGCCTGAATAATCCGAGCCTTCAAGCTCGTCTGAATAGATATCATCATAGAACGAATACGGACAGGTTTGACTGTTTCCTTACGACTTAGTGCATCAGCAACAACGTTCGCCTTACCAAGGTGGTAGCGAATGTCGCAATCATAGTCGTTCAATAACTCAACCCAGCGTCGTTGTCTCATGTTCAGCATCTTTTGATCGAATATGTGTTGAAGACTCTTGTGGTCGGTAAATACAGTACACTTGGTCCCATACAGATAATGTCTCCAAATCTTCAATGCGAATACGACGGCTCCCAACTCTAGATCGTGTGTCGTGTAATTCTGCTCATGGACTTTCAACTGACGCGAAGCGTAAGCTATAACCTTGCCATTCTGCATAAGCACACAACCCAGACCCTTGTGCGAAGCGTCGCAATAAACAACAAAATTCTCGGAACCAACTGGCAGACTAAGAATAGGCGCGTTACACAACCGCTGCTTCAATACTTGAAAGGCTTTCTCCTGTTCGGAACCCCAAACGAATGGTTCACTCTTCTGTGTCAGCTTTGTCATAGGTGAAGCGATCTTGGAGAAGTTCTCGATGAATCGGCGATAATACCCAGCAAGACCCAAAAACGAACGGATTTCGGTCGGAGATTTCGGTGCAACCCAGTTCTTAACAGCTTCAATCTTAGCAGGATCAACGTGAATACCCTTCGCGCTAACTACGTGGCCAAGAAATTGAACTTCGGATAACCAGAACTCGCACTTAGAGAATTTCGCATACAACTTTTCCTTTCGAAGCACTTCTAGAACAAGACGCAAATGCTCTTCATGTTCCTTGCGACTTCGGGAATAGATCAGAATGTCGTCGATGAATACGATAACGAATTTGTCAAGATACGGACGACAAATACTGTTCATTAGATCCATGAATGCTGCAGGGGCGTTTGTCAAACCAAACGGCATCACCATGAACTCATAATGACCATATCGAGTACGAAAAGCGGTCTTAGGTATATCATCTTCCTGAACTCTCAACTGATGATAACCAGAGCGAAGATCGATCTTAGAGAAATAGCAAGAACCCTGAAGTTGATCGAATAAGTCATCAATACGAGGAAGGGGATAAAGGTTCTTCACAGTCATCTTGTTTAACTGCCGATAATCAATACATAAACGCATGGAGCCATCCTTCTTCTTAACAAAGAGAACAGGAGCACCCCACGGGGAGAAACTAGGACGGATAAAACCCTTATCGACCAGTTCCTGAATTTGTTTCGACAACTCGAGCACCTCGGAAGGAGCCAAACGATACGGAGCTTTAGCAACAGGTGTTGCTCGAGGAACAAGATCAATACGAAAGTCGGTTTGTCTCTGGGGAGGGACTCCAGGTAAGTCTTCGGGAAAAACGTCAGAATACTCGCGAACGATCGGTACACCATCAATCTTTATCGTAGAATCTTTCTTCACCAAGTGAGCGAGATATAAGGAACAACCTTGGCGGACATACTCGCGAACTTTCAAACTTGAGATGACTTTAAGACGTTTCCCAGCCTTGTCTCCGTGTACAATCAACTGATCTCCATCCGGCTTCTGAATACGAATAAGCTTCTCATAACAGACTATTTCGCCTTTATGCTTCGCTAACCAATCCATACCGACTACGACATCGAAACTACCGAGTTTCATAGGAATAAGGTCGATGGAAAAAGGAATATCGGCTAATACGAGGGGAATATCACGAATAACTTCTCTAACACAAGCACATCTACCATCAGCTATTTCTACCTCATACGCAGGCTCTAAAGGACTAGAAGCACGGTTTACTAAGGGGCGGAAATCACTAGAAATAAAGCTTCTATCGGCACCCGAATCAAACAAGATAAAAGCAGGATAATCATCGACAAGAAATGTACCAGTGACAACGGTCGGATCCTGGTGAGCTTCGGAAGATTCCATGGCGAAAGCTCGGCTCTTGGCAGGATTCCCTCTCGCACTAGTACCAGCACCAGGAGTAGGGAGGGGAGTAGGTGCTATAAGTTTGGGACACTGATGACGGCGATGACCCACTTCTCCACATTCAAAGCACGCTCCATTAGCTCTTCCACAAAACTGCTCAGTGTGG
The DNA here is from genome assembly GCA_910822075.1 of Senecio squalidus. Classification (NCBI taxonomy): domain Eukaryota; kingdom Viridiplantae; phylum Streptophyta; class Magnoliopsida; order Asterales; family Asteraceae; genus Senecio; species Senecio squalidus. The sequence goes on along the minus strand of CAJVGC010000526.1, from coordinate 33,429 downwards.
CCTAACTTCTTGCAGCGTTTACAAACCCAACACGCCACATTCGCTGCATGCGCACTGCCGCATGTACCACACTTAGGGCGCACGCCCTGATAACCAGCTCCAGCACTCGTCAACGCATACACCTGAGGAAGTTGAGGTCTCTGATCTTGACTACGGCTTCTCTTCCTCGAATTACCCATATTTCTTCTGTCAGATCGACCAGAATCTCTTCGACTCACAACCGGCTGTAGAGTACCACCACGGATCGCACTTGCGGTCAGCCGACCAGCAATATCGACCGCACTCTGAAGAGTACCCGGAAGGTGAGAGATAATGTGATCTCGCATAGTTTGGGGCAACCCATGAGTGAAGCGTTCAATCCTCTCATTCTCAGTGCGAACCAGACGAGGAGCCAAAACACACAAATCATAAAATCTGTTCACATACCCACGAAAATCAGAACCTTGCATAGTCAGGTTCCATAGCTCATTTTCCAACCTCTGCGTCTCAGACGACGGCACATACTCCTTTCTCATCATAACCTTCAAATTCTCCCAAGTCATCAAGGTAATATCAGCTCGGCCCTTAACCCGTTTCACCGAGTTCCACCAAGTGAGGGCTTTACCCTGGAACAAGAACGTAGCATACTTAACTCTGCTGTCTTCAGCACATCCCGAAACGTCAAACACAGACTCAATCTTCTCAAACCATTGCAGGGTAGCAACCGCATCCTCAGTACCCTTAAACTCAGTAGGCTTGCAATCCAGAAAAGTCTTATACGAACAGCCTCGGGGTGGATCTTCAATCACAATACTCGGTCCACCGACTCCCACGTGCACTGCTCTTCCCACGTCGGAACCATCGCGCCCAGACGTCGTACTTTCCGATCCAACACTCGGCATCACAGGTTCTTCAAAACCGATGTCGGCGTCCTGCACCGGTGTCTCCTTGAGCTGTGCCACAATCACTGGTATTGCCGCTGCTATCTGCTCCGCAATCAACTGACTGATGTTCGGAGTAGCAGAAGTAGCATTGGGGACAGCAGTGGTATTCTGAGGCGTAGCACCCGCTCTCACACTGGCGCGACCTCGCCTTGCCGACCTTCTCGTAGCAGTGACGGCAGGAGTAGACCTAGTAGAAGCTCTCTTAGGCGGCATCTTCTACGAATGTCAAACAGAATAAATCAGAACGATAACCGGATGTGCGACTAAAACGAGCAGGCCTCAAAACATAAAAAGCAAAACAAAAGCACATAAAGCATACGAATCACATACAGGCCCACAAAAGAAGAAATGCGCACATAGAGTAAATCAGATAGGTCCAAAATCCTAGGTCATAGTCTAAGTGATTCCGTAAGGTCACTTAGTTCGCTATAACCATTGGCTCTGATACCAACTTCTGTCACACCCCGCAAAAATGGCGGAACCGAGGTGTACAGTGTATACGGTATCAGAGATTCAAGGTTACATAAACATAAGTAATCCAAACATCATCAACATAGATAAAGAGTTTGAAAATAGAATACTTATTACAATCATCCGAATAATATCAAAATACGGCTACAGCGTTTGGGATACTAAGGAATTAAATAAAGCAAAATAAATTCCATGCAAAAGATCCACGTAGCCAAGCAAGCATAGCATCAAAATAGAGTAACCTCAAATCCCTGAAAAGCGTTAAAATACGACGTCAACATAAAGTTGGTGAATTATTCGCAATAGTAAATAAAAAAAACATAATAGGATAAGAGTTTCAATACGTTTTGACCCAAAAGTGATACGGTTTGAAGATAAGTCATTTGAAAATGATGTTTCAAAATATACGTAAAGTATACAAAACCTTTTGATAAAATACTCATACTTATACCATAAAAATATCATAATCATTTCATAAAATACCATAATCATACCATAAAATAAATACCATACTGGATAGAATATAGCTCTAGGAACATACGATACACCTGAACCTCAACAATACTGGCAACTAACCCCACCTAGTGTCTTAAGCTAGGTTGTCCTCGAATAATATCGGTCATAACATTACTAACACGGACAGGGCGCATCCATCATCCATCGTGTTAGAAATGAGGGTTTGTTAGACCCATATAGCGCTATATATACGACTCGGCGGCTAAAAGCTAACAGGTGTGTATACGGGGCCTTGTACTACCACAAAGGCGGTACAAGTTTGGGTAAGACCATCTAAAGCATTCATATCCATAAATACATACCATAATACATACTCATAATACATAATATACCATAAAAATACATTTATACAACGCTAATCATGCCCAAAATGTAAAAGCGGTAAAAAGGGCAGCGAATAACTCACAGAATAGCAAAGCAATCCAAATCACGATATGTCGGGAAATACTATAATACCGTCAAGCTTCCACGTCTAAGTGCCCTAAACATCACGTAAATAAACATGTCTAAGTATCTCTAAGTCTAGTGGGTTATGCCTTAACGATTAACGTTTCATACGGTTTTGAAATGACCAATAGGAATATCGATATAACGGACTTACAAACGTTTCGGAAAGTCAACAAACTAGATACGTGATCCTCATACTTACGTGCACTACAAGTCACGTAAGTATCAAGTTAAGCGTTATACAAGAGTTACGTGCAAGACAAAGGAGTTACGGATCAATTACGTGATAAACAAGAGAGTTACGGGTCAAGAGGTGTTACGGGACATAGTTACTTGACAACAAGAGTTAATTACGTGATCATGGTGTTAATTACGTGCTAAGTAAGTTACGGAATCAACAAGGGTTACGTGCAAAAGAAGTTACGTGCAGATCAAGACAATTACGTGATTTCAAGCTTGTTTCGTGCTGAATTACGTGCATGGCAAGTGAATTACGTGATGGTGAAGCTTGTTACGTGATCAACAAGCACGTAAGTAACACTTACGTGCGTAACAAACTTGTTACGTGATCTAGGGGCTGTTACGTGATACAGAAGTCATAGATACGTGCTAGGGTTACTTACGTGGCATTCAAGTCACGTAATTCATCAATTACGTGCAACAGGTGAGTTACGTGATACATAGATTAGTTACTTGATCAGTTACGTGCACGTAACCACTGTTACGTGACGTAACTGGGTTTTTACGAAAAATAGCATTCGGGATTCGATTTCTGAGTGTTCTAGGTGTCCAAATGATCCATAAATGAAACCCTATGTCCAGAATATGTTTAGGAACAATAATCTTAAATAAAATTCGAGTTTTGACGGTGAAAAGTGGTATTTTCGGGTTTGAATCAAAATAACAAAGTTTAAAACTAAAATCGAGAAATACTTACCCGATCGTAACGAAAATCGGAGGATAGATGAAGATGATAACGGTGATCAATAATCTGGTCTCGGATTTGAATTTCAACGGTCGGATTGCCGGAAAATGTAGAGAGAAGGGAGAGGGTTTATGTGTGTGTGTTGTGTGTGTTTTTAGAGAGAGAGTGAGGAAGGTGGAATGGATAGAAAATGACAAAAATCTGGTTTCTAATGAGACAAAAAGTAGGTGGGGGACTAGAATTGTAATAGAATTCCCCATAGGACTAGTTTTGCAATAAATTTCGGAAAGGACTAAAAATGAAATACTTTTTAAACGTTAATCTTAATAGTATAATTTAAGGCATAATTCCCCTAAACTTATCATAAGAGCATACTAGACTTATACTAAAGGCACTTAGAACTAAACGTTCCCGACATAAAGATTCGAATCACATAACATACAAATACGATACTCATAAAATACGAATACGATAAAACATAATAGAAATACGATAGGGTCAAAACATAAACATAAATAAATAAAACGAATACGAGACGATGGAAATATACCTAGAAATTCGCGAATGTCACATTCAAACCCGGATCGGGTTTCGATCAAACCCGTTTTTGACACCTCTAACTTTGACCCATGCACTTTAGTCTCTCTTCATATAGCACCTAAAGTTTTAATTTATTTCTTGTTTATATTAATTCCAACTTTGACTTTGACTACACCAAGTATATTATTTCTTGTTTGACTCACTAATAACCAGTCAACCTAATGAGTTTGACCTATTAAATTATATTCTAATTGCAAAATATTATTTCAAAACCACAAATTAATTTCCATATTAGCCGTCATGATGTAATTAGGTTACGGGCATGAAAAATAGAAACCAAATAATATGTTTCAAAAAGTTTATACACTTATGGCTTATATATATATATATATATATATATATATATATATATATATATATATATATTCCCACTCATTTGTGATTGTAACTCGACCATAAGTACACTGAAATTAAAACGTAGCAATTATTTTATACTTTTTTTAACAGTTAAGACGTGTTTTATATGGGTCAACGTTCATGGATAGTAACAACACTAATGGTAGCGTTGTTCGAAACATTTTTCTTGCTTAGTGATGCGGCAAGAAATGTAAGCTTTGATCAGAATTATAATGTAACTTGGGGAAACGATCACGTCTTGTTTCTTAATCAAGGACGAGAGGTTCAGTTGACGTTGGATCAATCATCAGGTATTCTTTCATATAAGTTATGTTTTTGCTAAGTTGGATTTTACTGTTATCAAACTTAATATAAGCTACATATATATCTTTTAACTAAGAAAAAGATTGCATAGATTATCTTTATCCTTATTTTTTATTGCATGCATGTATTTACATGCATGCATATGTCTATTTTCTTTTGATGTTCGAATGTTTACTTGTGAATATATGTATAGGTGCTGGATTTGCATCAAAAGCGTTTTTTGGATCCGGCTTCTTTCGAATGAGGATTAAGCTACCCCCAGGCGATTCCAGTGGTCTTGTTACTGCTTTTTACGTAACTACTACATAAATGCTCAAAACTTTTCTTTTTTAAACTTAATTTGTCCAAGAATCTTAAATTTACCGCGCTAAAAGAGCTATAGATAGTTAATTATGTTTCTTTGCAAAAGTTGGTTTGAACATTATATAAATTTGAACTTTAAGGTAATGCAAGTGTTAAAGTAATGCAAGTGTTCAATACATTTTGCAACATTTATAACCATTCCAACACTTAAAAGACAAATACTTTTGAGTGTTAGAATGGTTATAAACTTTATATATTAAGAGTTTCAGGAAATGGAATATGTCAAATTTAAGTGTGTACTTTTTAAATTTGTACACGTTTAAAGACGTGAACTTTTTCTTTTCATAAATATATATTTATAAGTGCATAAATTGTTATGAATTTTTCTATTTCTCTGTGATTTTAAATGTATATGCTTATAAATGCGAACAAATTGAAAAAAATACTTCTTCGACATATGTAGGAAAAACTGTATTTTTAAAATATTTGTGGTACTGATACAACTTTTGGTGTATTTCTCACTTTAATTTGTTGCTTGGTTTCATTTTTATGTTTGATGCAGTTGTATTTAAATACGACTGTGCATGATGAGTTGGACTTCGAGTTTTTGGGAAATAAACCAGGCAAACCGATCCTTTTACAAACAAACATATTCATAAACAGCGTTGGGGGTCGTGAGCAAACGACCCTTCTTTGGTTCGACCCCACCGCTGATTTCCATGACTACAAATTGCTATGGAACAACCATCAAATTGTGTATGCACTTATCTTTCTTATAAATAAAAGAGCATTTATCATATTTCATAATTCATATCAACATATTTTTATTGGTTTTTTATTTAACCAGCTTTATGAATTTTACTCTCAACTTTAAGTTTTCCATCTAAACATATATAAAAAGTTGTCAAATAAAACCTAATTATTTCGGGTTTTTCGCAGGTTCTTTGTGGATGACGTACCGATAAGAGTACACAAGAAAAACATAAACAAAGGTGTAGTGTACCCAAGTAGGACCATGCAAGTGATTGTGAGCTTATGGGATGGGTCTAATTGGGCAACTGATGGGGGTCGAACAAAGGCTAATTATTCAAACGCACCATTTCAAGCCTATTTTCAATATTTTAACATCGAAGGGTGCATGTCAGAACTCAGAACCCACCAATCCTAATAAAGATTGTTATTCTGAAAACTATTGGTGGAACACCATAAACTATTCGGAGCTGAACCCAGAACAACTGAAAGTTTACGAGCATGTGAGGGAAAATTATATGATATATGACTTTTGTACAGATAGGATTAGGAATCCTACCGGTCCTCCTCTAGAGTGCATTGGGTGAAAATTAAGAGTAATTTTGTAATTGATTAGTAATCTAAGTTGAGTTGGGTTTATGGGTCATAAGTCATAATTTGTAACACACTTGATGGCTCATTTTAAACTTTAGTAATACAATTGAAGGCCTTTAATCTTCATTTTTTTAGAAATTGTATCTAAGAATGTACAGATTTGGGCTTTCTCTTATACCACACTTAGTTGAGGAAACTAAAAGCTATGAAGGCAATCTAATTTACTATGATCATGTATAAAAAATAAAAGGAGGCCAACGGTATCTTTATCATTTAAATCACAATATACGTTTCAACATACAACAACGACAAAATATCATTTATATTAATCGAGTGTTTGACCTAACAATTGACGGACAATCTCTTACATAATGAGAAGGTTCAAGGTTCAAATTCCATTTGGTGCAAACAATTCCCGTGAAGGCCAAACCAATCCTTAAGGAGAGGTTTATTGAACGAAGACTCAAGGGGGCGCCATAATGAAGCCGTTGAGTAGCCACTTATACCTTTCAACTTACAAATGAGTTGTAAATTTTTTGATTTTTTTTACGGCCTTATGTCTAGGATACCTCTTTGTAAAATGCTAGATGCCCCTTAAAGGAAAATATATAATATATATTGACTAAATATTAGTTTTAGTTTTGAGTGCATTTATATAAAGGCAAATTAAATTAAGTTTTATATGTTATAACCCAAATGAGACAAATACATAAAAAATATATTTTACACTTTGAAAGATGATGACAATTTTGCTAAAGTGAATGGAATCATTGACCTTGCTCCTGTGGCGGTGAAAAGGGAAAAACATAAATCATATTCTTTGGTCACTTGAATATTAAAACCAGGGTTTTACCCGTTGTAACCAACGATAGTGAAAAATGTTTTTCTATAATGAAGCTTGTAAGTCTGATATGATTTACCAAATGGAATAGGTGATTATTTTTTGAAGAAAACATGTATATATCTTTCCCCATATTATGGTATAAATAATTTATTTTTCCGTAATGGAAGCTTTCTTTTTAATTATAATAATTCATTGGCCTTACGGGAAAAAAAAAAACACACACACACGAATAACCGTCATTTTCTGTGCTACAATAACCTTAGGGTGTTGTTGGTCACCGTTCTAAGGACCTAATTTGGACCCTACACCGTATTAATGGCGAAATCAACTAATTAATATGTGTATGTAAATGTGAAGAAACACGAATATAACCAAATGATTGATATTATAAAGCTCACGTAATGTTTACAATTACGAATAATACCAATACAAGTGATTACAAGACTTTATACCATCAAATGAAACAGTTTTGTTGATAATAACTTATGCAACGTAACTCTTTGCTAGGGATTCGTGACAGCTGCATTTATAATCCAAATGTGAGGTATTAATAGGAAATCATAAATACCTAAAGAGTTTCGCTGCGAAACTCTTAAGTCGGTTAAGAGTTTCGCTGCTAAACACTTTAGTTTCGTTGGTGAAACTATCGCAATGAAACTCTTTCATAAATGCAACGAAACGCTTTACAACTCGATTTAAATACATTGCAAACTACACGACACGTCCTACTTGAAGTACAGGTAACAATCAACAAGGTTTATGCTCCAATAGGTGTGTTTGGCGTTAATGAGACTGGAAGATGCAGTTACAAGCTGTAGTTGGAAACTGAGAGCTTTTATTTTATAAAAGTCTCAAGCTCTTTAAAGAAACTTTTAATTTAGGGCTTTTATTTTGAATTAAAAAGTTGAAGCCCTTCATAACCAAACGAGTCTGTTGTTTCTTGGGGCTTCTATTTTTTTGATTTAAAAGCTTAAAGCCTTTACAAACTTCTTAAAAACTCATACCAAATATTTAACATAAATATGAATTATAAATATGAATTAGTGGTCTACCATAAATGGAAAGGTGGAGGCATAATGAATAAAATTGTCAATGATGATATATATATATATATAAGATAAATGGTTTTGCTGAATTTAGTTCAAGGGCTATAATTGATATGTTCGTATATAGATTAAAGTATAATTTAAATATATAATATATTTATGCGTTATTTATGTATATTTTAAACATGATTCGGAGATGACTATGCTTAGCAAAATCTTTTAATAAGTGTATTTAAGATATTCTTACTAACCAAAAAAAAAACACTTTATGATTCGGGGGGATTTAGGATGAGGTAATTTAGTATGGGTTTACATATGAGTTACGGAATAAGCAATAACAAAAAACTTGATGAAAAAAGTCAACTATAATAACTCATCAACATATTTATGATGCACAACTAAAAAATTAATCATAAAAGTCAAACTCCGATTAAATTTGGGTAAATAAATCACTTGTAAATCAGACTTCATTTTGTCCTTGAAACATAGAGCTAGAAACGGTTTTACGGTTCTCATAAAATTTGGTTTTTAGAACTTTTCCCAATAGAATATATATAAAATAAGGGATATAAAAACTAAAACCGTTAGAGATAGCCATTGTACAACATTACAAGATACAAACTAAAAAGGACGCCAGAATTTGACATCACAACCACCTTTGCGGCTCTACCCCATGCATTTTCTTACTTAGTCACATAATCTTTATGTATTGCTTAACAAAATGAGCAACTGATAAAAAAAAGCTCATACAAGTATCATTCTTCGATTTTAATATAAAAAAACGTAGACGTAACAAAAAGCAGTTATATTTCGACATAATATAAGGATCAAAAAACGTTTTCCGACCTCTGTGGTTGTTATTGATATGTATGTGTCCCTTACGCTAACTCAACGAATCACAAACATGAGACACACAGATGGTAATGTGTTTCAAAAAATCAATATTTTATACGGTAAATGTTTAGGCTTTCGCCATTTTACTAAACCTCTTGACCGCGATCTTTTATGAAAATAACTTCTAATAAGATTTTTTGCAATGATAGGTATTTGATATTAATTTTCCTATTTATGCAAAAATAAACAGAATAAGCTGTTCAAACAAACAAGATAACATCCAAATCAGCAATCATGATGTAATTGTGTTATGGGCATACAACAAATTAATACCAAATAATTTGTATAAAAACGTAACGTTCATACTCATCGCTTATATAAATCCCATTCATTTGTGCATATAACGCCTAACACACTAGTAATCTTAGGTTTTATTTCGACTCATAACATGGGCTATCATCCAAGAATGTTGATGATTCTTGTCACCTTCTTCGAAATATTTTTTTCGATTAGTGGCACGCCCATTTCAAAAAACGATACTTTTCATACAAACTATTATGTAACTTGGGGGCAAGATCGTGTTTTGTTCTTTAAACATGGACACGAAGTTCAGTTGTCGTTAGACCAAACTTCAGGTTTTATTTTTATTGTGAATTGACTTGTTATCTTTGAAGGATCATTCTTTGTTTTCTATTAGTTAAGTTAAAGATGATTACATTCTTATTACTAATGCAAAACATAATTTGTCTCGTTATGATATTAATTTGGTTTCATGGTCTAGTATTTGAATGATCACCACATACAACATATGTAGAACTTTAATACGTATACTAGCGGATATATTTATAGAGGCTGGATTCTCGTCAAAATATTTCTATGGATCTGGATTCTTTCAGATGAGGATTAAACTACCGGATAATCATTCTGCTGGCGTGGTTACTGCGTTTTATGTACTCATAAATTCTCAAAACTTTTTGATTAATCGTATTTAAGATATTTTTCTATTTGTTTATCCTAATGTTACCCTTTTTAAATATATACAACATGCTATGTAGTTAAATTCAAATGTGGGCATACACGACGAGCTAGACTTCGAGTTCTTGGGAAATAAACATGGCAAACCCATAATTCTACAAACAAATGTATTCGCAAATGGCCTTGGTGGTCGAGAGCAAAGATCAACTCTATGGTTTGATCCCACCGCGGATTTTCATTACTACAAACTTCTGTGGAACCAACATCAAATTGTGTATACACTATCTCCTCTTATATGACGAAAAAACTCTAGATAATTGTTTTTTAAATAACTTTTGGTCTATTTCCGTCAACCTTAAGTAATATATCAAGGAATATTACGAAAGAAGAAACGATTTAATAGGTTGTAATCATATAACTACACTTAACACAATTATTGGAGAATTTTGACTCATTTGACCCGTTTCATTTTTTTTATGTTTTATTTCAGGTTTTTTGTAGATGACATACCATTAAGAGTATACAGAAATGACATAGTAACAGGTTTAATTGGGTTCCCTCATAGAGCATTGCAAGTGGTAGTAAGTTTATGGGATGGATCTAATTGGGCCACAGATGGAGGCAAAACAAAAGCCAACTGGACCAATGCCCCATTTCAGGCCCATTTTCAAGATTTTAATATTAATGGGTGTGTATCAAATCCTAAAAGCCCAAATAAAGATTGTTATTCTCAAAAGTATTGGTGGAACAAAAGGAATTATTGGCACTTAAACCATAAACAAAAGAAAGATCATGACATTGCGAAAAAGAAGTATATAACCTATGATTATTGTACCGATAAGAGTAGGTACCCTGTCCCTCCTCCCGAGTGTCACGAACTCCCTTAAGGTAACTTAGTTATTTCAGTACTGGTTTAGATTGGTTTGACGTATACAGGGAAAATAAGTATATGAATTATGGGTATGTACCGTATCTCTTCTACCAAGTTCCTTTAGGGGTAATTTGGTAATTTTACAAGTAGTGTGTGTTTGGTTTGGGTTGTGATGTGAAAAATGTATATAAATAATGCTTATGTATTGATATGGGTAGTTATACTATCCTTCCTTAAGAGTGCCTTGAGGGTAATAATTTGTAATTTGAATATCAAATTGTGTGTGGTTTGTTTAAGAATAGAGTTTCATCCTAGCAAAAGGTGGAGTAACACACCATCCACATTCTTATATGTTACTTTTTCGATTTCTCCTACTTTAGGGATATGAGTTTACACCCAACAATAAGTTCCTTTAAATCCAAATCATTTCCTATTATGGAAATGAAGATGCTCATACAAGGTGTAATCCACTACCTCGAATTGAGAAGTTTACACTTTTCTCCGATACAAATTGCTAGGATCTAGGACGTAAAATCGATTAAACTCAAACAATTACGAATACAAAAGAAGTATACTCAAGTAATCAATATACACGATTTAACACGGTTTATAGATTTGTTAGATTGCTTTAATTCACGAAAATTATTTCTACTTTGTATCAAACTAATTTACGTGCCCACATATATCGGGTTTCTATTTTCTAAAAGCCCTATGATTTTCCCATAAATACGAAAACCGATTAAATCCTACTATATTTAAAGCACAAAGATTGTGAGGATGAAGTAACGAATAAGCATCCCAGTAATCTTGCAATGGAGGTTATCTTTTTGGCATTTTTATTCAACATTTTTGTTTCCGCGAAATCGATTGTTAATCATCACCACCTTTGTCATGCTTTGTTTTCTTCATATTTTCAATTTATAAGGGTGAGTATTCTTAATTTTTTCAGTTCAATTATACTCTTAAATACTATTTTAATATTTTTCATGCATTATATCAACGTTAAGAGTTTTTTTTATCTATCATTTTATTTTTATATCATCCATCAAATATATTAATTTTGGTTAAACACATGTATGTTGACGAAAATGCCCTTATATTTTTTTTTTGATTTAGAATAAGTTTAACCCACTTATTACATGTTGAGACGTTTAAGTGCATTTTCGTCATCTGACATGTTTTTAACTAGAAAAGTTTATCAAGCATAGTAACAAAAGAAAAAACGATTTTTTCATCCTAAATAATCAAATAATTAGTCAACACGAGTTGACGCGGTGGCAAATTTGAAATGAATTAGATATACTCTTACAAAAAAGGTGACGGATTTTTAAATCTTATGGTTAGAAATAGTTGTATTGTGATAAATCTTTGTATTAACTTGTATGGTATAGTACATTAGAAATGGATGTTCAAGAAGTAAACAAGAAATTGCTTGACGAACTTGAAGAAATGGGTTTCCCGTTGGCTCGAGCAATAAGAGCACTTCATTCTTCCGGTTAGTCCATTTGCAATATTTTGATTTATTTACGAGCAATTTCTACATGTTTGAAGTTCATTGCATATTACGGAAATCATGAGCATAAAGTTTGTTTTGTCAAGGTAACTCTAGTTTGGTGGATGCTATTAGTTGGATTATCGATCATGAAAATGACCCTGAAATTAATCAAATGCCCTCAGTAAAATTTTATTCGTGAAAATTGTCATGTTTGTATAAGAATATAAAGGGATTCCCTGTTAACTTGTTGTAGCTTCATTTTTTTCCTATTGATTTCGTCTATATTTTATTTTCTTGTTATGGATGTATTCTTATAAATTTACTAGAGGTGGCGAGTTTTACTTATTTTCTTATAAATGGTAACGGGTCAAATATATTAAAAATCAATTCTAGCTTAAATGGAAACGGGTCAAATGGCCGGGTTGAAGGTCGTCCAATGTATTTTTAAAGCAAAAATTGTCCTAGATCATTTTGTTCAAAATGCTAGTTTATTATTGAAAATAATATCATAGTTGTTAAACTCGTATGAGTCACGAGTCGACTCATTTTTCAATAAAAAAGTACCGACTCGGACTATGAATCGTATCACGATTCGCTTGACTCGTATCATGATTCACCGGACTCGTCGACTCGTACATTGACTCGTACAATGACTCGAAAATACATTTAATTATCAATAAATTCTATTTAAAAACCTTAATATTATATTATATTTATATGTATATTATATATTTATTTTATATATATTTTAAATAATGACTCTTACGAGTCGAGTCACAAATCAAAATTTAAGAAAACAATTCACGTAACGAGTCACGAGTTGACAACTATGAATAATATGATCTCTAAAAAAAAATCATATTTGATAGTCTAATTATTTGTTAAAAATGATTAATATTAAATTTGATGCAATGTGAGTTTTAATCCTCCAGGAACCGGTAAAAATCGAAATTGAAGGTTCCGGGTCTTCTTCTATGTCAGAAGAAGTAAAGCTAAAAGCACAAAAACTAAGGTCTTTCTTCTGTCCTTTTTAGTAATTATTCACGAAGTTTTCTTTACTAATAATGATGACAATGATAACGAATGCTTGTGTCAGAGATAAATCACGCAAAAGAAACAAGGAGGACGATAAGAAAAGGGAATACGGTAGAGAGAAGGTAATGTGCTTTTTCGTAAGGGGTCAAAACGGGTTGGGTCAAGTTGAATTGACCCGCCAAAACTTTTTTTGAAAAATCTTGTTTCTTACTTTTCATAAATAACTGATGGGCGGTACACAACTTGTGTGCAGCAAAAACACCTGCTTAAGCCGTTATGTGTAACTTTTAAACGACTTGACCCATTTTTCTTGGTCAACTTTCCATTTGAGTTGACATAGTTTTTTTTTTTTTTTTTTATCTATTTCTTTCACATTTATAGGAAAGAATTCGAGCAGGAAAAGAGTTGCAAGAAGCAAAGATAATTGCAGAAGAAAATGAAAGAAAACGGTCTCTTATTAGAAACCACAACGAACTTTTTTTAATCTTAGTTAGTAGGAAGTAAATGTTTCTTGAACTACTTCATTTTGTTTAGTTTTATAGCAACACGGAAATCACAAAAAGAAGAAGAAAATAGAGCACGAGAAAGAATACGTCAGAAACTACACCACGACAAGGTTACAACTAAATATTTTTTGAAATGCGCCCTTTAAAACTCTTTTAACACGTTTCAGTTTTAGCTAAATTATATGATTTTACTCATTTGACCCGTTATCAGTAAAATATAAGTCAAATCAACCCATTTCGGGTAGATAAATGTCTATTCATGATTTATGCCTTAGGTAGAAAGAAGGGGAAGACTTGGATTACCTTCTCAAAGTCATGTGCCTCTTAAAACCGCAACTCCTGCGGTGCACCAAAATAAAAAACGTGAGAAGGCGTTGACTGAAGTTTCTAACGGGATTACTGTTAATTCAACACTAAAGGTTGATCTCATGAGAGATTGTTTAAGGTCTCTAAAGCGAAACAATAAGGTACGTTTAACTGCTATTCCGAATATTGGAGAGTTCGGTTTTTTTACGATTCATGTTCAGAACTTAATCTTGCTGTATTAGCTCATTGGGAATGCATACTTTGTAACCTTTATTAACTCGATAAACTTTTATTAACTTTCTTGAAATTAAAGGATGATGAATTCAAAGTGAAGAGAGCTTTTGACACTCTTCTAATATATATCGGAAATGCTGCAAGAGATCCTGATGACGACAAATTCCGGAAGATCAGATTGAGTAATCCAGCTTTTAAGGTAACACATTTCTTTTTGTTTTGGTGAATTTTTGTTAAATAGTAAAAACGAATTTGTTCGAACCTTTTTTAAGAGAATTTCGTGTTCATTGTATTGTAATTGTTGCTTATGATTATAATAACAGGAAAGAGTAGGGATTTTCGAACAAGGGGTAAAATTTCTCGAGCTCTGTGGGTTTGAAAGAGTTGAAGGCGGAAAGTATTTGTTTCTTCCGAGAGGTAAATTCGACATGTCAGTGTTTAAGTCAGCGGGGAACGAGCTGCAGTCTGCCATGACAAATCCCTTCTTTGGACTTCTATCAACAGAAAAATAATCATGTAAATTTAAACATAATTCCATAATAAGAACTTTCATTTGCTCTAAATTTTTAAGTTTTGATAAACACACGGTTACTTCTTCACCACCGGTAACGTATATGTGTCAATCATGTACAAATCACTTCCCAATCGAACAACAATAAGGTACATTATGTCATATTTGGTAATCATTGTAATTGGTAAAACCATAAAAATGTGAACGAACGTTCTCTATTTCAAATACTGTGTGCTAATTAACGGAGCTACGAAAAAAGCAAGAACTGAACGGCTAGGCTAGAGTATCAATCACAGTGGGAAAAAATAAATTTTGGCATACAACAGCTAAATTGGCTACATTTTGTAAGTATAAATATCAAACTTTGTTTTCATATCAATTTTTAATTGGAATGCTGCGTTAAAGCTTTCCAAGCTGCGTATTTCCTGCTTTCTTGTTTGTATCTTTTGATTTCTCTCACAACCGCAAGAATAACATGCAACGAGAGTGGCAGAAAGAATGGCTGTCAATACAAGAAAATGTGTTATGCCATTACATCGGGATGGATTAATGATTTGTAGGGGTGGTAAAACGAGCGGGTCGGGCAAGGATGGGTAATAAGTCAAATAGATTAGGGTCAAAACGGGTAAGTGAGATCAACTGAGTTGGGTTGACCCGTCAACAGGATTTTTTATTTAATAAAAAACAGTGTATTAAATATTACCAAACATATATTGTTAAAATAATAATCTCATTTTCTTTAAATAAAAGATTTAGGGAATTGTAAGCTTTTACAAACACTGCGGGTGACTTTCTACTTGTTTGACATGTTTCCTTTGTAAACATTTCACCTGTTTCACTCGTTATCAATAAAACAACCTGAATCGACCCGTTTTCATATAATCAGGACGGAATTGTTAAGCAATGTAAGGTTAAGTCTCACTATGAATGTTATTAGATGAACTTTTAGTCGTAGGAGTTTAACGAAGAAACTAACCGAGTAGACAGCAAACATGTGCTCGAACGAGTAGTAACTGACAGACATAACGGATGGGTGAAAGAATGCGTCCTCAGCTAAGGATCTAGCATGCCTCGAGGAAACTGCCAGAAGTAGTGCATAAACTTGTAAAAAAAAAGCTAACGACACATGATCATATTATTATATTATTATCAGTTAGAAGAGACATACCAGCTGATGCATCATAAATCCCTTGTGAGGCATTATCCCGAGCTAATTTTGCAGCCTCAAGAGAAAACTTGACCTGCTCAAAGAATAATCCGAAAATGCAACTGTTCATATATCTGATGATGTAGGTGTCAAAATAGGTGAATCGAAAGGGTCAAAATGGGCAAGTTTTTTATACGAGTTGAAACAAATCAGGTTGGTGTTTGTCACGAAACACTTATATCCAGAAAACTAGCGTGCCAGATATGATTTAAAAGATTATATTTATATCAACAATACTTATCTTTCTAAATTCTAATAAAATGATTTATCCTATGCACATTTTAAATACGCTTAGGCTGATTTACTACCAGTTTAACCCATTGGACTGTTTTCCTTTTAAGCTCATTATTTTGATATTACCCGTTAGAGATAACAAATAACCCGATTATCCCATTCATAAGTAAATGGGTCGAAATTGTCAATTATATCTGGCTAATCTGCAATAGAAAATTAAACTAGACTTGCAAGATTTCAAATGTATAAACTGACCTGTTTTCCAATCTCATCCTTAATGATCATTCTTGGTAATGACTGGACCTGCATGAAGATATTCTTTTAAACCACGATATCTGATTGAAGTTCGTAAAGGTAATGTGAACTGAAAACATACCAATCTTGAAAGTGATCCAAGGGTTGTACCACACTGACGAAGATTATAACATGCATGTTGCCGAGCCAAGGCATCTAGTTCCCTGCATGTCACGAAAAAATAGACGTCATGTTGGATAGGGGGTGACAATGGGTTTGGGTTGAACAGCATGACCAATAGGTTTCCTCAGAGAAGACTTCGAGATTAAAATGATGGATCAAAATATATATGATACAAAAAAAGGTAAGACATACTATATTATTAATTACCATTGTGTAAAGCCTCTTTCACTGGCTAAAAGAACAGATGTTCCTGATGCACCCTTGTAGAAACCGGAAGATTTTAAACCAAATAATTGTCGTAGCTGCCCCATGAAAACTTCAAAGATCTGGTTGAGTTCCTGTTCACGGTCATTAGCATAGTTACTCGTTAGAATATCATACTGCTGGATATATGAAAACTAAGTTTTATAATTTTCTTTTGATGAATCAAGTGCCAACACTATATTGTAAGTACAAAAGATTTGTTTTTAACCTGGGCAGAAACTTTACACCTGATAGGATGCATGCTATTTTCATTTTCGAAGCAATTAGGAGGATTCAAAACTACCACACCTCCCCATGTCTGCAATATGAAATCATAATGAAATCAAAATTCCTAAAACATATTAGTAAGAAAATAAATATATTGATGTAAAAGGGACAGAAGTTCACTGGAGATATAAAGCCATTTGTGACGGAAATCTCCCCGTTTGGAAGTTGTAACTTGACAGACGGTATATATCTGGAAATGCAAAGATATACAAATGCACATAAAATTAGACAATTAACACATGGAAGATGTGTGAATATACCATGTTTCCTGAGCTTGATCACACAGTGAATCCGTTCCTTGCTCTATATGTTATTGAATTGCTTAGAGGGAGACTGGATCCGCATCCGCCTATTTTAGGGGACGTTAGAAATCGAGCTAATCAGCTGATATTGGGGCGTATGGGCGCTCCAGGGGCATCCAGCCAGCCCCTGGAAACGAGGATGGTATGTAAAAGAAGTGCGTTATTTGGCAGGCTGGGCATACAATGGATATAAACGGGATTTTTGCTTGAGTATCACCCAGGATTTTTTAATTATATAATTATTTTTGCTTTACTATCATCGAATGATCAAATAAAAAGCGGTATTTGGAATCCGTTCGTAGTGTAATGATTGTGTAAAAACGGGATGGTTTTTGAAATAATGGAAGGTATTTGAAATTTTGTTTTGGTTAAGAGTAGGATTTGGTATTTTGTTCGTAGTGTAGGATTGTTTTGTTTTGGTATTTGGAATACGGGTCGATTTGGGCTGTTTTATCGACAACGGGTCAAAATATAGAAGTCTTATTGAAAAGAAAAAGGTCAAGAAACTCATTTAAAACGCTAATTATCTGTAAATTCGGGGGAAAGAAAAAAAAAAAAAAAAGGTTGGCGGGTCAACCCGACCCATTTGGCTCGCACATAAATTTACCTTTTTGACCCAACGTGAATTTGATGTGTAATATTCCATTCGGTACCTAGTGATAGTTGGTTTTGGTATAAACACATGTGTATGTGTAGAAATTGGTAAATGTGACAACTCGACCCAATTACATATGAATGGGTTGAAATTGTATGTCAGCAAATACAAGTGCTGCTAATACGATGACGTTTTCTTTTAGCCTATGATATGTTGTATATGTTCAGAATTTTTTTTAATTTATATCACACAATGAAATGGTACTGCTCGTATATGAACCTGAAGGAACTACTGGTCCAGTAACTAAAAACGCAAACTATAAGTTTACTCGAATTATTTAATACTAATAATCATGAAAAATTAGTCAAATAATTCTAGGTTCTTGCAATGGTTTGCTCTATTCATCAGATTCGTTAGACCGTTACCATGGTCCCACGATTGATCAATCCTCTATTACATAAGCCGAAACAAAAATTCCTACTCTCCATAATAATATAACATAACCTTAATGACTAACAAACCAAACAAAATGACTAAAGATGGGATTCCTTTTTATAGTATTTTACTTGATATAGAATTCACCAACAATATAAAGTAAATCACTTAAAATTTGGATATATACTTACGATCACACATAAAGATAAATACTTAGTCCGTTATAATATTATTGTTCATGTTTCATTTGTCATAAAATAATTGCGTCCTTTTCAAATTCTAATAATAAAAGAAACTTAAAAGGTAAAATATACTTCCTCCGTCTAAAAAAAACTGTCAACCTTTCTATTTACGTTTGTCCCGAAAACTATTGCCTTGTTTATAAAATATGAATAGTTAAAATGTAGTAACTTCTCATTTTGTCTTTTAATATTTTCAACTTTTAAAACTTTAAAAGTAAACGACGCCTTTAATGCACGGACAAAATTGGTAATTTAATCGAAAAACACTTCATTAGCTACACCTATCTTATTTCGACCATTTTGTGTTTCCATACACTAATTTTGGGTTAGAGGGGGTTGTATAATAGGTTGAACAAAAATTAATTATATTTGGTGTTTTAATTTTATCTTTGATAAATATTTTTGGGACGAAAGCGTTATATTTTACAAACAAGATTCCAAACACAATTCAAATCACAAAAGCTTAATGAGTTTATAGTTGGATAAGAAATTCATATACGCATAATAAAGAAAAGAAAAACAGTTATCCGTAAATGTAAAATTGGCTACTTGACCATTTAAATTAAATTAAGTGACCGTTATTAAACTTAGCCTCGTAGCAAAATCCAAAACTTATTATATATTGGGATTTTTATTTTTAGAAAAATGCTTTTAAAAAAAATGTAAAATTGGCTCGTTAAAACCTCAAGTCGAGCTTGAAGATAACATAAAGATCGTTTAATAAACGAGCTCGCGAACGTTAACGAGCTTAAATGAGCTTTTGATTATAAAAATATAATAATGTATATAATAAACGTATAGAAAAGTGTCAATTTTATGTATATAAAAAATAATAAAATAATATATTTTTTACTTAAACGAGCCAAGTCCGAGCCGAGCTTGAGCTCTATATAACTTAAACGAGCCGAGCCCGAGCTTGGAGCTTGGTCAAGCTCGGGCTCGGCTCGTCTCGTTTACACCCCTACCCCTGGTTTGACTTTTACCAGTCTCAAACAATGAAACTCGTTTAGCTAGCTAAAACTCAGAGCTCTGAAGGTCCATCAATGGCGGAAATCTCCGAATCCATGGCGACCGAATCATCTCCATCATCAGAAACCAAAATTAGCAGCTCAGATTCATCAAATTTCGATCAGAATACAATGCGAATTACAAAACCTGGATTAAAGCGTCTCATTCTAACCCTAACTGTTTTCTTCTCCCTTCTATTAGGTATATATATATCTCTATACACACTTAATCACTCATTTATACTTGTATAGATTAAATATTATTGTTAGTTAATTGTGGTACTAATTTAACAGGTTTGCCTTGGTTGCTTAAATCGATTGAGATCTATCGATAGCGGCTTCCGTTTCGCGATATCGATTCGTTATCGAGTGCGATTGATTCAAATCCGTTTTTATATCCGTGTAGATTTCATGTAGTTTATGTTAATTTAGATCACAGTGTTTCGGTTAAGTCACGTGTCGAAAACCTAGGGTTTATGATTAGTAGTTATATGTCGGAGATGGATAACGGTAGGTCGTTTTGTGGTACTTGTGAACATAAATACGCGGTATCGGTTAGTTTAGATTCTGGTAATGAGTGTGTGGGAGATGGAGGTGTGTGGAAATGTGGAGCTGTTAGTGAGGTCGATTTTTATCGGATGGTGAAGAATGATGAGGTTTTTGATGAATATTTGGAGTCGGTTTTGGGAAAGAGTAGTCGTTATACTGTTGTAGTTGTGAATAGTGGTGAAGGAGGTGGGGAGAGGGTTAGTGCGGTGGTGGGGAAGTATCGACATGCTTGGATTGTAGGTAGGGTTGCAGAGATGGATGGGCTGGCGGAGAAGGTAGTGGAGATTTTTGTGAAGATATTTGTGAGTGGCGCGAAAGATGAAGGGAGTATTCAAGGGGAGTTTATGCCTGTTGGTGCTGATAGGAAAATTGTGCTTTCTTTCAATTTGTTGAATGCTGATCCGCGTGATTGGATTTATGATTGGTATGGAGATTTATTGCTTTTTTTGTTTATTTGATCCGACATATATGCATCACATTCTTATATCTTTATCTTATGTTAATGTATCCGCTATAAAACATAGCTTTATACCTAGGTCTACTTATCTTAAGTTGTCTATCCAACATATCCGACTTTCAATTTGCTCGAATAAATGTTTGTATACGGTTCTTCCCTTTTTTATAATTTCATTTTATCGGCAGGGATTTTAGAGAGATAGATGAGAAACTTCTAGCCCCTACCCTTCAAGCATTGGGCCCTATAGCGAACATAAGTGTGGAAAGCCAGGTAATATGCAAATTCTGACTATGAGGATTTTAGAGGGAATTTTGTTAAGTTTCCGACGCTTCAAGAATTATGTTTCTGCATTTATATGAACCTATACCCATGCAGGTTCTGTATCATACTCCAAAATCTTCATATTCTTCTGGGATGCTGATCAGGAGAGCCACATCTTTAGCACCAAAGATCTTCCGTTCTTTGTAAGTTGAACAGTAATTAGTTACTACTACTTCTATTTTTGTGGCAACCACATCCATTCGTTGAATTCACTGATAGGACTAATAGCTAACTATTCCTTTGCTCTAAAGTTCATTTTCACACTAATATCTACATTTTCTATCAAAAATAGGATTTTGAGCAAGCATGAGATAATAACTAATATTTTGCTTCGTAATACTTGGCCCCATCCCTCTGGCAGTAAAGACCTTGGAGCCTCCAAGTTGGAGGTCATGGATATTAGATGGCCTATGGCACAATAAACTATATTATTTAGTGATGCCGTTTACCAAGTGAATATGTAACAGATGGATATTAGATGGCCTATGGCAACTGCATTTAAGCCAGTTTTTGACATCATCTAGTTTTACACTTTAGCAGTCCCGTGCCCATATTTGTTTTATCAATTTATGTTGGTTGATTTTAGAAAATCCTGATGGTCTTATTTATAGCTTCATAATACACATTCTAAGCATGTGTGCATGAGCAGACTTTCACAATCACGTGTTGTATAATTTACAGTGCAAGTATGATCTTTTAAGTGACATTGTTTTATTCATATAGGTGAATTCCAATGAATGGCACCTGGTCACTTAATTTAATTTAAATGGTCAAGTAGCCAATTTTACATTTACGGATAACTGTTTTTCTTTTCTTTATTATGCGTATATGAATTTCTTATCCAACTATAAACTCATTAAGCTTTTGTGATTTGAAGTGTGTTTGGAATCTTGTTTGTAAAATATAACGCTTTCGTCCCAAAAATATTTATCAAAGATAAAATTAAAACACCAAATATAATTAATTTTTGTTCAACCTATTATACAACCCCCTCTAACCCAAAATTAGTGTATGGAAACACAAAATGGTCGAAATAAGATAGGTGTAGCTAATGAAGTGTTTTTCGATTAGATTACCAATTTTGTCCCTGCATTAAAGGCGTCGTTTACTTTTAAAGTTTTAAAAGTTGAAAATATTAAAAGACAAAATGAGAAGTTACTACATTTTAACTATTCATATTTTATAAACAAGGCAATAGTTTTCGGGACAAACGTAAATAGAAAGGTTAACAGTTTTTTTTAGACGGAGGAAGTATATTTTACCTTTTAAGTTTCTTTTATTATTAGAATTTGAAAAGGACGCAATTATTTTATGACAAATGAAACATGAACAATAATATTATAACGGACTAAGTATTTATCTTTATGTGTGATCGTAAGTATATATCCAAATTTTAAGTGATTTACTTTATATTGTTGGTGATTTCTATATCAAGTAAAATACTATAAAAAGGAATCCCATCTTTAGTCATTTTGTTTGGTTTGTTAGTCATTAAGGTTATGTTATATTATTATGGAGAGTAGGAATTTTTGTTTCGGCTTATGTAATAGAGGATTGATCAATCGTGGGACCATGGTAACGGTCTAACGAATCTGATGAATAGAGCAAACCATTGCAAGAACCTAGAATTATTTGACTAATTTTTCATGATTATTAGTATTAAATAATTCGAGTAAACTTATAGTTTGCGTTTTTAGTTACTGGACCAGTAGTTCCTTCAGGTTCATATACGAGCAGTACCATTTCATTGTGTGATATAAATTAAAAAAAATTCTGAACATATACAACATATCATAGGCTAAAAGAAAACGTCATCGTATTAGCAGCACTTGTATTTGCTGACATACAATTTCAACCCATTCATATGTAAATGGGTCGAGTTGTCACATTTACCAATTTCTACACATACACATGTGTTTATACCAAAACCAACTATCACTAGGTACCGAATGGAATATTACACATCAAATTCACGTTGGGTCAAAAAGGTAAATTTATGTGCGAGCCAAATGGGTCGGGTTGACCCGCCAACCTTTTTTTTTTTTTTTTTCCTTCCCCGAATTTACAGATAATTAGCGTTTTAAATGAGTTTCTTGACCTTTTTCTTTTCAATAAGACTTCTATATTTTGACCCGTTGTCGATAAAACAGCCCAAATCGACCCGTATTCCAAATACCAAAACAAAACAATCCTACACTACGAACAAAATACCAAAACCTACTCTTAACCAAAACAAAATTTCAAATATACCTTCCATTATTTCAAAAACCATCCCGTTTTTACACAATCATTACACTACGAACGGATTCCAAATACCGCTTTTTATTTGATCATTCGATGATAGTAAAGCAAAAATAATTATATAATTAAAAAATCCTGGGTGATACTCAAGCAAAAATCCCGTTTATATCCATTGTATGCCCAGCCTGCCAAATAACGCACTTCTTTTACATACCATCCTCGTTTCCAGGTTCTGGCTGGATGCCCCCTGGAGCGCCCATACGCCCCAATATCAGCTGATTAGCTCGATTTCTAACCTCCCCTAAAATAGGCGGATGCGGATCCAGTCTCCCCCTAAGCAATTCAATAACATATAGAGCAAGGAACTGCGGATTCACTGTGTGATCAAGCTCAGGAAACATGGTATATTCACACATCTTCCATGTTGTCGTGACACGGCCACTTGGCCTGGATTTGAGGCCAACTTCATTCATAAAAGTGCGGCATTTTCCACGCGTTGTAAAGCCTGCATCCTGTATATCCTTCACTCCAACACTGTGCCAAGCACCCCCTTTATTACTATTTGTTATGGTCCTTCTAAACCTGTGACCAGTAGGACCTTTCAGCTGTCGTGGAGATACCAAAACTCTTTTTTCACCTTCTTGTAATAGACCGCCAGCTGTTATATGCGGGGGATCGTGGTAAGCATCCCCCGTTCTGTGTTTGGTGCATTCTCTGGTCATTCGGTGAACGTTGTTTACTAGTTGTAACGGGGTGGCGATAAGCGAATCTACTAATGGCTCCATGAAGAATGAACGATATCAAGTACCTATCACACAAACCACATTTAATCATTAGTTTAATAAAACAAAATACCCCAAAATCAAGTCTTTAACCAACAATTACAGAAAACATATAATAAGCATATCTTCAACATATATCAATCAATCTCAAAACGGAATCTTGATGAAAAATACAAGATTCTAAAGAAATGATACAAAAAAAAAAAAGTCGAAATACCAATGATTAATTGACAAATATAGAAATGATATACATAAAAATTCGTAAAAATCAAGTCTTTAAGAAACGATCCCAAATAACATATAATAAGCATATCTTCAACATATAAGATTTTCGTAAAAAATTCGAATTTAAGCATCTTTCTGTAACGAAACTATGGAATCTTGATGAAAAACACAGTACCAAGAATTGATAAAACGTCGAGATACGAGTGATTAATTGACAAAATATCAATGAAACTCATGTTAATCAACTTTATTCAATCTTAAACGAAAATCACATATAATCAAGAACATATTAAACGAATTATCATGTAAAAATCAATTAATGTTTGACCAAGAATTGAAAAAAACACAAAATACATTGGAGATAATATCAATAAATTAATAAACTTTATTCAATCTAAAAGAAAACCAAAGTCATAATTCAAATAATCAAGAACTTTAAAAATCAATTAATGTTTGACCAAGAATTGAAAAAAACACAAAATACCAGTGATTATTGGACATATTATCAATAAATTAATAAACTTTATTCAATCTAAAAGAAAACCCAGGTCATAATTCTAAACTTTATTCAATCTAAAAGAAAACCCAGGTCAGAATGCACCAAACACAGAACAGGGATGCTTACCTCGATCCCCCGCATATAACAGCTGGCGGTCTATTACAAGAAGGTGAAAAAAGAGTTTTGGTATCTCCACGACAGCTGAAAGGTCCTACTAGTCACAGGTTTAGAAGGACCATAACAAATAGTAATAAAGGGGGTGCTTGGCACAGTGTTGGAGTGAAGGATATACAGGATGCAGGCTTTACAACGCGTGGAAAATGCCGCACTTTTATGTATGAAGTTGGCCTCAAATCCAGGCCAAGTGGCCGTGTCACGACAACATGGAAGATGTGTGAATATACCATGTTTCCTGAGCTTGATCACACAGTGAATCCGCAGTTCCTTGCTCTATATGTTATTGAATTGCTTAGGGGGAGACTGGATCCGCATCCGCCTATTTTAGGGGACGTTAGAAATCGAGCTAATCAGCTGATATTGGGGTGTATGGGCGCTCCAGGGGGCATCCAGCCAGAACCTGGAAACGAGGATGGTATGTAAAAGAAGTGCGTTATTTGGCAGGCTGGGCATACAATGGATATAAACGGGATTTTTGCTTGAGTATCACCCAGGATTTTTTAATTATATAATTATATTTGCTTTACTATCATCGAATGATCAAATAAAAAGCGGTATTTGGAATCCGTTCGTAGTGTAATGATTGTGTAAAAACGGGATGGTTTTTGAAATAATGGAAGGTATTTGAAATTTTGTTTTGGTTAAGAGTAGGTTTTGGTATTTTGTTCGTAGTGTAGGATTGTTTTGTTTTGGTATTTGGAATACGGGTCGATTTGGGCTGTTTTATCGACAACGGGTCAAAATATAGAAGTCTTATTGAAAAGAAAAAGGTCAAGAAACTCATTTAAAACGCTAATTATCTGTAAATTCGGGGAAGGAAAAAAAAAAAAAAAAGGTTGGCGGGTCAACCCGACTCATTTGGCTCGCACATAAATTTACCTTTTTGACCCAACGTGAATTTGATGTGTAATATTCCATTCGGTACCTAGTGATAGTTGGTTTTGGTATAAACACATGTGTATGTGTAGAAATTGGTAAATGTGACAACTCGACCCATTTACATATGAATGGGTTGAAATTGTATGTCAGCAAATACAAGTGCTGCTAATACGATGACGTTTTCTTTTAGCCTATGATATGTTGTATATGTTCAGAATTTTTTTTAATTTATATCACACAATGAAATGGTACTGCTCGTATATGAACCTGAAGGAACTACTGGTCCAGTAACTAAAAACGCAAACTATAAGTTTACTCGAATTATTTAATACTAATAATCATGAAAAATTAGTCAAATAATTCTAGGTTCTTGCAATGGTTTGCTCTATTCATCAGATTCGTTAGACCGTTACCATGGTCCCACGATTGATCAATCCTCTATTACATAAGCCGAAACAAAAATTCCTACTCTCCATAATAATATAACATAACCTTAATGACTAACAAACCAAACAAAATGACTAAAGATGGGATTCCTTTTTATAGTATTTTACTTGATATAGAATTCACCAACAATATAAAGTAAATCACTTAAAATTTGGATATATACTTACGATCACACATAAAGATAAATACTTAGTCCGTTATAATATTATTGTTCATGTTTCATTTGTCATAAAATAATTGCGTCCTTTTCAAATTCTAATAATAAAAGAAACTTAAAAGGTAAAATATACTTCCTCCGTCTAAAAAAAACTGTCAACCTTTCTATTTACGTTTGTCCCGAAAACTATTGCCTTGTTTATAAAATATGAATAGTTAAAATGTAGTAACTTCTCATTTTGTCTTTTAATATTTTCAACTTTTAAAACTTTAAAAGTAAACGACGCCTTTAATGCAGGGACAAAATTGGTAATCTAATCGAAAAACACTTCATTAGCTACACCTATCTTATTTCGACCATTTTGTGTTTCCATACACTAATTTTGGGTTAGAGGGGGTTGTATAATAGGTTGAACAAAAATTAATTATATTTGGTGTTTTAATTTTATCTTTGATAAATATTTTTGGGACGAAAGCGTTATATTTTACAAACAAGATTCCAAACACACTTCAAATCACAAAAGCTTAATGAGTTTATAGTTGGATAAGAAATTCATATACGCATAATAAAGAAAAGAAAAACAGTTATCCGTAAATGTAAAATTGGCTACTTGACCATTTAAATTAAATTAAGTGACCGTTATTAAACTTAGCCTCGTAGCAAAATCCAAAACTTATTATATATTGGGATTTTTATTTTTAGAAAAATGCTTTTAAAAAAAATGTAAAATTGGCTCGTTAAAAACTCGAGTTGAGCTTGAAGATAACATAAAGATCGTTTAATAAACGAGCTCGCGAACGTTAACGAGCTTAAATGAGCTTTTGATTATAAAAATATAATAATGTATATAATAAACATATAGAAAAGTGTCAATTTTATGTATATAAAAAATAATAAAATAATATATTTTTTACTTAAACGAGCCAAGTCCGAGCCGAGCTCGAGCTCTATATAACTTAAACGAGCCGAGCTCGAGCTTGGTCAAGCTCGGGCTCGGCTCGTCTCGTTTACACCCCTACCCCTAGTTTGACTTTTACCAGTCTCAAACAATGAAACTCTTTTAGCTAGCTAAAACTCAGAGCTCTGAAGGTCCATCAATGGCGGAAATCTCCGAATCCATGGCGACCGAATCATCTCCATCATCAGAAACCAAAATTAGCAGCTCAGATTCATCAAATTTCGATCAGAATACAATGCGAATTACAAAACCTGGATTAAAGCGTCTCATTCTCTATGCAGTTAATCTCGGCGAGATCTCGGCGAGATCTCGTCGAGATCTCGGATCTCGGGGTAAAAAAAAATCTCGGTCCAAAATCTCGGATCAAAATCTCGGAAACGAGATTCTCGGCGATATTTAGCGATATTCGGCGATATCTCGGATCAAAATCTCGAAAATCTCGGATAAAATCTCGAAAATCTCGTTTTTTTGACTTTTTTTGTTGACTTTTTTTTTCTGCCAGCCCAATAACTTTTCCAGCCCACTTTTATTACTCACAATCCAACACTTTTATCAATTTATGCAGTTTATGCAATTATGCTATGTGTTTTATGCAATTTGGACCTGAATCTGCTATGTTTTATTAGGATTTTATGATTTGAATTTAATGTTGTTTGACACTTTTATGCTATGTTTTATGTTTAATCGTTTGCGATTTTAATATATTATATATATATATAATATTCTAAATAATATAAAAAACCGAGATCTCACCGAGATCTCACCGAGATAATCGAAATCTCGGATCTCGGACCTCGAACGAGATTCGAAATCTGACCGAGATAACTGCAGTCATTCTAACCCTAACTGTTTCCTTCTCCCTTCTATTAGGTATATATATATCTCTATACACACTTAATCACTCATTTATACTTGTATAGATTAAATATTATTGTTAGTTAATTGTGGTACTAATTTAACAGGTTTGCCTTGGTTGCTTAAATCGATTGAGATCTATCGATAGCGGCTTCCGTTTCGCGATATCGATTCGTTATCGAGTGCGATTGATTCAAATCCGTTTTTATATCCGTGTAGATTTCATGTAGTTTATGTTAATTTAGATCACAGTGTTTCGGTTAAGTCACGTGTCGAAAACCTAGGGTTTATGATTAGTAGTTATATGTCGGAGATGGATAACGGTAGGTCGTTTTGTGGTACTTGTGAACATAAATACGCGGTATCGGTTAGTTTAGATTCTGGTAATGAGTGTGTGGGAGATGGAGGTGTGTGGAAATGTGGAGCTGTTAGTGAGGTCGATTTTTATCGGATGGTGAAGAATGATGAGGTTTTTGATGAATATTTGGAGTCGGTTTTGGGAAAGAGTAGTCGTTATACGGTTGTAGTTGTGAATAGTGGTGAAGGAGGTGGGGAGAGGGTTAGTGCGGTGGTGGGGAAGTATCGACATGCTTGGATTGTAGGTAGGGTTGCAGAGATGGATGGGCTGGCGGAGAAGGTAGTGGAGATTTTTGTGAAGATATTTGTGAGTGGCGCGAAAGATGAAGGGAGTATTCAAGGGGAGTTTATGCCTGTTGGTGCTGATAGGAAAATTGTGCTTTCTTTCAATTTGTTGAATGCTGATCCGCGTGATTGGATTTATGATTGGTATGGAGATTTATTGCTTTTTTTGTTTATTTGATCCGACATATATGCATCACATTCTTATATCTTTATCTTATGTTAATGTATCCGCTATAAAACATAGCTTTATACCTAGGTCTACTTATCTTAAGTTGTCTATCCAACATATCCGACTTTCAATTTGCTCGAATAAATGTTTGTATACGGTTCTTCCCTTTTTTATAATTTCATTTTATCGGCAGGGATTTTAGAGAGATAGATGAGAAACTTCTAGCCCCTACCCTTCAAGCATTGGGCCCTATAGCGAACATAAGTGTGGAAAGCCAGGTAATATGCAAATTCTGACTATGAGGATTTTAGAGGGAATTTTGTTAAGTTTCCGACGTTTCAAGAATTATGTTTCTGCATTTATATGAACCTATACCCATGCAGGTTCTGTATCATACTCCAAAATCTTCATATTCTTACTGGGATGCTGATCAGGAGAGCCACATCTTTAGCACCAAAGATCTTCCGTTCTTTGTAAGTTGAACAGTAATTAGTTACTACTACTTCTATTTTTGTGGCAACCACATCCATTCGTTGAATTCACTGATAGGACTAATAGCTAACTATTCCTTTGCTCTAAAGTTCATTTTCACACTAATATCTACATTTTCTATCAAAAATAGGATTTTGAGCAAGCATGAGATAATAACTAATATTTTGCTTCGTAATACTTGGCCCCATCCCTCTGGCAGTAAAGACCTTGGAGCCTCCAAGTTGGAGGTCATGGATATTAGATGGCCTATGGCACAATATTAGATTTAGAAGCTCCGTTTGTTCCGGAGGCCGAGGAAGAAGAAGCCATTAATGATATCAAGAAAATTGACGATTTTGATAATGATGAATCACTTGCCAAGGTGGCAGCGGAAGCAATAGTAGCGATGACTGGGATATCCAGTCAGCAAGATCAAGCGGGGTCCATGTCTGAGGTGGCAGTACCTTCCGATGTCAATGAACACCTTTTATTATTAGTTGATGTTATTGAAAACGCGGGTTTTGTCTCCAACAAGCTGGATGAATTCGAAGAGTTGACTTTGCAACAAGAGTTGACTAAAGAAGAAGACTACATGCCCATACCTTCGGCTCCTGATTTCCAAGAGGCAACCGAAGCGGGTCCGTCAGCAGGACCGACCCGACCGAGAAGAGGTCAAGCGAGGAGAGGTAGGCCCAGAAGAGATTTCCAAAGGGACATCCTTCCCGGTCTGGTTTCTCTTTCACGGCACGAAGTAACCGAAGATCTTCAAGTATTCGGTGGGTTAATGAGAGCAACAGAGCATTCATGGAATGTAGGTCTTACAAGAAGAAACGGAACAAGAGGAAGACGTAAGTCAGTATCAGTAGCTGTCGAGCCTCCTCCTGTTGCCACCCCACCACCACCTCCGCCACCACCCCCGCCGCCGCCACCATTATCCGAAAGAAGCTTAACGGGATGGGGAAAGACAACTAGACGTCCACGGAGACAACGCTGTGCTGCAGGTAGTTCTGTTGTAGTCCCGTTAACGTAATTTTTGTGCATTTATTTGTTATTATATCTACATGAACTCTGAATTACAGAGGGAGGTAAAGGATTTTAGGGAAAGCTTTTTTAGGGCTTCTGTTGAGAGTGAAAAATCGTTGTGGGGATTGTGTCATTGTACATGTCTGTTGGTCATATCCCAAAACACGGGGTTGGTTCAACCCGACCTGATCCGTGATTGTCTGTGTTTCATTTACTAACTTGGTATTATTCAGATATTTATTCCTTTTAAGAATACTTGAGTGGCTTTGTTCCTTAGTTTTTATTCAAGGTATCCTAGAATATAGATATAGGTAGAAACAAAATAAGTAAAATAAATGATGATTGTAGGGTCCTTAAATGGTTTGGTAGTCACTTTTTGTCTGTGAAAGTGAAATATGAATGTAATGGATTATTTTGGTAGCGATGGATAATTACTATTCTAGTTTTGGTTGGTACTTAAAATTTATGTTTTGTCTAGTTTTTCTGTATTACCTTATTTACTTTTATGCAAAATTATGTTTATAAAGTTACATGCATAACTTTGTAAGCATAATTAGATATATTGATATTGTTAAAAATTAAATTGATTTAGTGACATATTATTAATTGTTAATTGAATATGTGCTACACAAAAAGATTTGTATGATAAAAAGTTATGTGTGGTTTATTTGATCTACGAATTGTTTACATATTGATAGCTTACGCAATCCAAACTTGTTTATTTGGACGGATGTATGTGGTCCGTTTCCTTTGAAACGGAAGTGATTCAATATGTAAACAATGACCATAGAGACTTTTTAGGTATTACCCAATTAGTTGCGTAGAATAATTCTATATTGTTTATTATAAATATTGTTTGTCATTTGACAAACTTTAATAATAAGACTAAAGAATTATTATGACGAGTTATTAATTTATTTTGACACTTTTATACGTTCTATAACGCATTTGGTTGGGTTTAAATACCGTAATTTGGTCCAGCGACGGAACGTATAAATTTACAAAATATCTTAAAAACCATCGATTTAATAAGCGTGTGATTGGTAATTTATAACTAGATTGTACATGCTCAGTGTATTATTACCCAACTAGGCTCACCTACAATAGGGGACGATGTCTAGGAAAGTTATGCGGAGTGGGGTACACTCCTAATGAGGAAATGCTATTAAGAAATGTTGAACCATTCGCTACACCTCACATGTTTTCCTGGTCGTACTCTCGTAGAGCTATCGAAAGGGTTTTAATAATGACCATGTTACGATTAGTTGTATAAATTAGGTAATCATAGAAACACGTTTAATAACCAGTAAAATAAAAACATTTTGTTTTTAATTAAATTACGTTACGAAATTGCTGCATGGCAAGTGCGTACGTAGATTTTTAACACCCATGGAATTTAAGTCAATTGCTATCCGTATTGCCTAGACAACTTGTACTTGCTCTGTATCCAAGGCGGATTACCACTCATAGTGAGATTGTAAACGCCCTAAACCCTAACCCTAAACCCTAAACCCTCTAAACCCTAACCCTAACCCTAACCCCTAAACCCTAAAACCCCTAACCCCTAACCCTAAACCCTAACCCCTAAACCCTAACCCTAAAACCCCTAAACCCTAATCCCAAAACCCAAAACCCTTTAAACCCTTACCCCTAAACCCTAACCTAAACCCTCTAACCCTAAACCCTCTGACCCCTAAACCTAACCCTCCAAACCCTAAACCCTCTAACCCCTAAACCCTAACCTAAACCCTCTAAACCATAAACCCTAAACCCTCTAACCCCAAACCCTAAACCATAAACCATAAACCCAAAACTCTAAACCCTAAAACCCAAACCCTAAACCCTCTAAACTCGGAAACCCTAAACCCTCTAAACCCTCTAAACCCTAACCCCTAAACCCTAACCCCTAAACCCCAAACCCTAAACCCTAAACCATAAACCATAAACCCTAAACCCTAAACCCTAAAACCCCCTAAACCAGGAAACCCTAAACCCTAAACCCTCTAAACCCTAAACCCTTAACCCTAAACCCTAAACCCTAAACCCTAAACCATAAACCCTAAACCCTAAACCCTAAACCCTAAACCCTAAACCCTAAACCATAAACCCTAAACCCTAAACCCCAAACCGTAACCCCTAAACCCTACACCCTAAACCCTAACCCCGAAACCCTAAACCCTAAACCCTAACCCCTAAACCCTAGACCCTAAACCCCAAACCCTACACCCTAAACCCTCTAAACCCGGAAACCCTAAACCCTCTAAACCCTAAACCCTAAATCCTAACCCCTAAACCCTAACCTAAACCCTAAACCCCCTAAACCCCTAAACCCTAAACCCTAAACCCTCTAATAAACCCTAAACCATAAACCCTAAACCCTCTAAACCCTAACCCCTAAACCCTAACCCCTAAACCCTAAACCCTCTAAACCCTAAACCCCCTAAACCCTAACCCTAACCTAAACCCTCTAAACCATAAACCCTAAACCCTCTAAACCATAAAACCTAACCCTCTAACCCCTAAACCCTAACCCCAAACCCTAAACCCTAACCTAAACCATAAACCATAAACCCAAAACCCTAAACCCTAAACCCTCTAAACCCGGAAACCCTAAACCCTCTAAACCCTCTAAACCCTAACCCCTAACCCCTAAACCCCAAACCGTAAACCCTCTAAACCCTAAACCCTAAACCCTAACCCTCTAAACCCTAAACCCTAAACCGTAAACCCTAAACCCTAAACCGTAAACCCTAAACCCTCT
>CAJVGC010000525.1:0-52427 GCA_910822075.1 Senecio squalidus | reverse complement strand
TTATCAAAATCCCAATAATAAACATTCTTGGTTTATTAAGGTATCCTCTTCGGTTTATAATCCTAGACTACCAAATTGGTTTTTTAATTGGTGGAAAACATATGGTCCCTCAATTCAAATTCTTGTAGAGCCATTCCAGAGTTACTATGTTGAATGGGTAAATATTTGCCCAAACTTATTTGAAGAAAAAAGAGCTAATTGTGTTCAACAAATTATTCCTTCTCTAATATTTTTACAGAATTTTCAATTCCCATGGATATGGAGATGGGAACCAGAAATTGAATCAGGTGATCAAGAATTACCACAATTAAAAAGAGCATTTTATACTAAATTTTGGATAAACATGCTCAAAGTAGATAAAGAAACTGGTGAATTAGCATCAAAAGATACTATTGATTATATTCAGTCTACTTTATTAAAGTATAAAGAGCAAAAGAAATTAAAGGAAAAGGAAAAATTAAAAGAATTAGCTCCTGTTACTCCAATTCACTTAATCGAAGCAAAATTAGTGTCTAGTGGAATCACAAAACCGACACATCAACAACTCATGGAAGAATATATCAACCAGGTCCAAAAAGATTTAATTCAATATCAACAATTATATTCAAAATCAGACACTTCAATGAAGGACTCCTCTGAAGATGATAATCAATTTCAATGTCTTGGTGGAGAATCCCAAGACCAAGAAGAGGATATGCAATTGTCCATACCGGAATTATTCATGGAATTGAAGTATCAAATGGCAAGAAATATTGGAGAATCGTCCAAAAATAATGAAGAGATGAAAGAGAGTGAAGACAAAGAGGATAAGAAAGGCAAGACAGAAGCCATGTGAGAATCACTGTAGCCATGTGAAGGCAAAATGATTTTGTCTAAAGAGCCCACAATCAATAAAAGATGTCGGCCATAATAATTTGTACTGTATTTGGCCTTGAGCTCTACCCTCTATAAAAGGGGACTCAGGTTTTAGTTTGGAGGCACCATATTTTTTCCCAGTTCTACTTTGTTTAAAACTTTCTTTGTAATATTTGTGAAGATTAATAATATTTCCAGCTTCTGAATACATCCTATTCTAATTGTAAGTTTTTCTACCTTATTTACTTTCTATATCATAATTTATATTGTTTGATCGCCTCCTATATGGAAGGCTAAATTACTACGTTGGATAACACTACTCATATGACTACTGGATTCATGGCCTAAAAAAAAAAAAAAAAAAAAAAAAAAAAAAAAAAAAAAAAAAGACTCTGGAAATTGAAATGAAAGTTTAGTAAGGTCAATTCTGCTATTAGTCGAGGTTAATCTGGTCCCTTATATATATAATATGTAAAACTCTTGTCGTGATTAAGCCCGCTTAAGCCTAAGTGTGGCGTCAAGGGCAAAAGCTCATTGACTAACCAGTTTACATATTATATATACTTGACAACCAGATAGTAAATAAATTCCTTTGACCAAGCAGATTGTAAATCGAATCCTTGCAAACCTTTTCTATTCAATTTCATTTAAACTTTACTTTTACTTACTTTTGCAAACCTTTTTTATTCAATTTCATTTTTATGCTTTTTTATTCAATGTCATTTTTATCATTTGATAAAAATGATAAAAATGACATTGAATAAAAAAGCATAAAAATGATAAAAATGACATTGAATAAAAAAGCATAAAAATGAAATTGAATAAAAAAGGTTTGCAAAAGTAAGTAAAAGTAAAGTTTAAATGAAATTGAATAGAAAAGGTTTGCAAGGATTCGATTTACAATCTGCTTGGTCAAAGGAATTTATTTACTATCTGGTTGTCAAGTATATATAATATGTAAACTGGTTAGTCAATGAGCTTTTGCCCTTGACGCCACACTTAGGCTTAAGCGGGCTTAATCACGACAAGAGTTTTACATATTATATATATAAGGGACCAGATTAACCTCGACTAATAGCAGAATTGACCTTACTAAACTTTCATTTCAATTTTTTTTTTTTTTTTTTTTTTTTTTTTTTTTTTTTTTTTTTAGGCCATGAATCCAGTAGTCATATGAGTAGTGTTATCCAACGTAGTAATTTAGCCTTCCATATAGGAGGCGATCAAACAATATAAATTATGATATAGAAAGTAAATAAGGTAGAAAAACTTACAATTAGAATAGGATGTATTCAGAAGCTGGAAATATTATTAATCTTCACAAATATTACAAAGAAAGTTTTAAACAAAGTAGAACTGGGAAAAAAATGGTGCCTCCAAACTAAAACCTGAGTCCCCTTTTATAGAGGGTAGAGCTCAAGGCCAAATACAGTACAAATTATTATGGCCGACATCTTTTATTGATTGTGGGCTCTTTAGACAAAATCATTTTGCCTTCACATGGCTACAGTGATTCTCACATGGCTTCTGTCTTGCCTTTCTTATCCTCTTTGTCTTCACTCTCTTTCATCTCTTCATTATTTTTGGACGATTCTCCAATATTTCTTGCCACCATGAATAATTCCGGTATGGACAATTGCATATCCTCTTCTTGGTCTTGGGATTCTCCACCAAGACATTGAAATTGATTATCATCTTCAGAGGAGTCCTTCATTGAAGTGTCTGATTTTGAATATAATTGTTGATATTGAATTAAATCTTTTTGGACCTGGTTGATATATTCTTCCATGAGTTGTTGATGTGTCGGTTTTGTGATTCCACTAGACACTAATTTTGCTTCGATTAAGTGAATTGGAGTAACAGGAGCTAATTCTTTTAATTTTTCCTTTTCCTTTAATTTCTTTTGCTCTTTATACTTTAATAAAGTAGACTGAATATAATCAATAGTATCTTTTGATGCTAATTCACCAGTTTCTTTATCTACTTTGAGCATGTTTATCCAAAATTTAGTATAAAATGCTCTTTTTAATTGTGGTAATTCTTGATCACCTGATTCAATTTCTGGTTCCCATCTCCATATCCATGGAATTGAAAATTCTGTAAAAAATATTAGAGAAGGAATAATTTGTTGAACACAATTAGCTCTTTTTTCTTCAAATAAGTTTGGGCAAATATTTACCCATTCAACATAGTAACTCTGGAATGGCTCTACAAGAATTTGAATTGAGGGACCATATGTTTTCCACCAATTAAAAAACCAATTTGGTAGTCTAGGATTATAAACCGAAGAGGATACCTTAATAAACCAAGAATGTTTATTATTGGGATTTTGATAAAAAAATATTTTGTGGAGGCTATCCACATAATCCCAGTAATTATAGCTGATTTTTAATTTATTTTCAGCGTTTATAAATTGCTTTTCTCTGAATGGAGATATTCCCCAATCTTCTATAGTAAGAATCCGTTTAATATGAATTTTACTATAAATGTGGAATCTGTAATTTGACCTGTTATCCTCTTTTGTGGTGTGCTTAATTTCACAAGTAGAGGTATCAAGTAGTAATTTTTCATAATATGTTCTGGATTTATAGGTCGGAGCTGTGTAAAATTGCGTATCCAGATACCTTGACATTAATTCCCAAGGTGTTTCATTTAGATTAAAATGATAATTTAGAATATCTTGATATTCAAGAATTAAAATTGTCTCCCTATGAGGGGTTTTAATAAAATTATCTGAAGAAGTATCATTATCTTCTTCTTGGATGATTGCATCCTTATATGGAGATTTTATTGCTCCTTGTTGATGCATAAATTGCATAAATTGTTGGTATAATTGTTCATTTCCTTGTAATAAAGGAAATTGAGAAGAGTCTTGAATTGCTCCTTGGGATATTTTTACATCCACTAGTCTTCCTCTGCCATGTTGAATTATGGTCTTGCCTCTCCCTCCTCTATTAGAGGGGTTTAATCCTCTTCCTCTTCCTCGAGGAATCATTCCTGCAAAAATTCTCTTGTTAAGAAATCAGGAAGAGAATTGTCTTCCCCTTTCTTATAAACAATTTTAAAATCAAATGGGGCTAAATGGGCTTGCCATCTAGCAAACATTTGTTTTGAAACATCATGTTTGAAATCTTTAGTGAACATAAATTTTGCAGATTGACAATCAGTCTTTATTGTAAACTGTTGATTATATAAGTCATCTTGGAATTTTAAAACACATTTAACAATTGATAAGATTTCTTTAGCTATTGTAGCATAATTCTTTTGACTATTATTCCATTTTCCAGAATAAAATCTAACCAAGTATTCTAATTTATTTTCTGGATTAATCTGTTTTAATATTCCTCCATAACCTATATCAGAAGCATCTGTTTCAATTATTTTTTCCCAATTTGGATTTGCTAAGGATAAACATGATAAATTTTTTACCTTTTCTTTAATTTTTTGGACTGTTCTAGTATGTTCTTGTGTCCAAGGAGTAGGAATCTTTTTTAGTCTATCATATAAGATTGATGTATCTTGTGCTAAATTTTTATAAAAGGGAGAAATATAATTTAAACTTCCTAAGAACCTCTGTAATTGTGTCTTATCTATTATTTCATTTGGAAATTTTGAAGCAAATTCAATACTCCTATTTATTGGAATTATGCTTCCTTTTTCTATATTGTGTCCTAGAAATCTAACCTTGGTTTGGAATAACATCATTTTTGGTTTGGAAACTACTAAACCATTATGAATAATTAATTTTTCAAAGATTTCTAAGTGTTTAAAATGTAATTCAATATTTTTAGAGAATATTAAAATGTCATCAATATAGACAATAATAAACTCTCCATATGGATTAAAGATATCATTCATAATCTTTTGGAATTCAGAAGGAGCATTTTTTAATCCAAAAGGCATGACATTCCATTCATATTGTCCAAATGGAACATTAAAAGCAGTTTTATATCTATCTGATTCATCTATTTGAATCTGCCAATATCCCGATTTTAAGTCAAATTTAGAGAATATATTAGAATTGTGTAATCTATCTAATAAATCTTTTTTATTAGGAATTGGATATCGAATCCATTTTAAAACCTTGTTTAGAGGTTTATAATTTATAACAAGTCTAGGTACTCCCCTTTCTTGTTCTGCATGTTTATTAACATAAAAAGCTGTACAAGACCATTGAGATTTTGATGGTCTTATTAATTTCTTATTAATTAAAGATTCAATTTCTTTTTTGCATAATTGCAGATATTCAGAATTCATTTGGCAAGGTCTTGCTTTTGTAGGAATTTTATCTTCATTAAAATCTTCTTCGTAAGGAAGGGTTACCGTATGCTTTTTTCTATTCCAGAAAGCATTAGGGTGATCATTAC
Organism: Senecio squalidus; assembly: GCA_910822075.1. NCBI lineage: Eukaryota > Viridiplantae > Streptophyta > Magnoliopsida > Asterales > Asteraceae > Senecio > Senecio squalidus. The sequence goes on along the minus strand of CAJVGC010000525.1, from coordinate 47,205 downwards.
ATATATGTAATGAAAATTTATTTGTTATTAACTTTATTTTATCTTGTAATTTAGGATTGTCTAATTGTTCATCAATTGTATAAGTTTGAATTTCTTGTTTTAAAAAATTTATTTGATTATTTTTTGCAATTAACATGTCTTGTATCTCATTTATCATTCTAGTCATTGGTCTAGTAATGAATTCAAATTTAATAGGTTTTCCTTCGTATGTTCCAATAATCCCTGTGGAATCTATCATTTGAATTGGAAATATTTTATTTAGAAATGGTGCTCCTAAAATCATCTGGTTAGTTATATTCTTAACAAGGACAAAATTAGTAGTAATACATATATTATTTTATATATATATATATATATATATATATATATATATATAATTTATGTTTTTCATTTCTTATTACACAAATTAGACCATTGCAACTAGTGTTATACTCGTGTATTGTCCGAGTATATATTTTTAGACGATAAGTTTCTATCTTCTATTTTATATTAATCACTGATAAATAAATTCAAAAACATAAATGCTATAAGATGAATAAATTACTTAGATCCGGGAATAAAAGAATCTAATTTTAACAACTTTAAATGTGTTTCCCCTTTTAACAAATATCAAAACTCGGAAGGATATCACATTTAATTTGAACTTCAAATATCAAATTCAAAACCTGAAAACGTTATATGACATGTTATGTAACTAAACCGTGCAAAGAAACACAACCAAATAAAATATGATACTATTAAAATTACATTTTATGAAGATCATATGTTTCTAGAATTTATAACTCGTAATACATTAACTCGTATATTTTAAATTTTAAATGTGATTTTTATAACACATTATTGTTATATGATATATGATAGTGTTAGTAGGTGATGGCTTATACTTATAGCCTATCAAACCTAACATTTGGGTTCGGCCCACTGAATCTCAATCTGACAAAAGGACCAGAACCCGAAACGTGAGCCCGACACCCAGAAGCCCCGCGACCAGGTAAAATGGCCCCGGCACCCGGCCCGTGTCCGGGTAAAATGGCCCCGGCACCAGCCCCGTGTCCGGTAAAATGGCCCCGGCACCAGGCCCCGTGTCCGGGTAAAATGGCCCCGTGGCCGGGAATTAAACTGGCCCGTGTCCGGGAATCCGGCCCGGTCCGGAATTTGGCCCCGGCACCCGAGCCTTGGCCCCGTGTCCGGGAGTTTAGCCCCGGCACCGAGCCTTGGCCCCGGCACCCGAGCCTTGGCCCGGAATTTGTCCCCGTGTCCGGTAGCTTGGCCCCAGCGTCCGACGCCCGTGGCCCGATGTCCGGCACCCGTGGCCCGACGTCCGGCACCCGTGGCCCGGTGTCCGGCACTCGTATCCCGGCGTCCGACACTCGTGGTCCGATGTCCGACACCTTGGTAGCACTTACGCCTAGGCTGTCACTCATGCTTTTGGCCCGGCACTCCAAAGCCAATACTTATACCTTGTATCTAATAAGTACCGTGTTCCTCCAAACCAACATTAATGCCTTGGGATTCATCTCATAGTATCATACTCCTGACATCCTACCAGTCAGACACTCAAGCCTAATCCTTGAGTGTAACCGTCAAAGCATTAATAAGGTTATATAATGATATGGACGTTATCTGTATCTTTAATACACGTTGGAATCCTACTGATGAGTCATAAATGGTCATCATGGTCAAACGTTGTTGATACCTGGTAGTGTTGGGTATAAATACTCCACACTTCAGGTTTTGGAGGTGCACATAGTATCTCTTGACCGGAATACCTATACACTTCCCGCAGTAAACATATTCCGATCATCTTTCTCCAACCAGCCACTTGACCACCTTAGGCTCGCCAAGAGCTTGATAGGTTCGCACTGCTAAGCAGGAGGTCAAGGGGTTGAATCCCAAACACCCAAGTTACTGAGCCTGTCAATCATTGCTCTAACATTGGCGCCATCCGTGGGACACGTTTTTTTAGCAACGGTGTTTCATCTTCATTTCCAGATTTTCACAAGTTTTTTCTTCAATTCGTTTCTTTTTTCATCATGGAAGACATGAACTCTTCACCAATAATTTCCTCAGTCCCAGAAGTAACTACTACAACACCACCCCCAATGACTACTGTAACCCCTTCCCCAGTGACTGCTGTGACCACATCCCACGCTGAAGGGAGTACCACCCTGATACCGACGATTGTTTCGTCACCTCGTGCATTTGTTTCATTGCCTATTCCATCCAGTCAATTCATACCAGACATGGAGACAGACATGGTGTTTGAGAGAGGTCCTATGGGGAGGACAGGCAGGCACAGATTTTCCGCCTTGGAGGATTGGACACTAGGGGATTCAGGTCCTGCCCGTCTGTATCGATCAACAACCACAGGACCTTTGTATTCTACAAGGGTGTCCGGAGCTAGTGCATCTGCCATACCAACGCCAAACGTGTCAAGTTTTCAGATCCCCATGTCCCGTACCTCAACACTGCACGAAGAAGCCGCTGAAGCCTCTAGGCAGGCTGTCCCAGAACTTCATGGCTTTGAAGCCCCTAGGCAGCCTGCCTCGGCGGGATCCCAACCCGGCACTCAAGGAACGGGAGAGGACCCAAGCATGGGAACGCAGAGAAGGACATTTCAGAATATCCAAGGAGCAGCATCAGTCCCGGCACCAACCTCATCTAATCACCTCCTGGCTCAACTATTGGCATCCCTGCAGCCAGCACCACCACAGGTAATCCCCCAACAATCCGAAACAGATGTCCTGTTAACACAGTTGGCGGATCGCCTGAGGCAGAACGCGCCGACACCGGCGCCACCTCAAAATCCTAATCAAGAGTTATTACGACTGTTGCAGCAACTAGCAGAAGGAGAAATGCCAAGAGAAGCTATTATGCCTGTATCAATAGTAAGTTCGAAATTTTGTGACTGGGTGTCAAGATATCCGATGCCAGACAAGCAGAAGGTCCCCTCCATTGTAGGCACTTATGACGGCACAAGAGACCCAGACGACCATATGGCCTTGTTTGAGCAGGCCATCATGACAGAAAAATGGGTAGACCCGGTAGCCTGTAAAATGTTTCCAGGAACATTGCAAGGGTTTGCAAGAGATTGGTTTGCTGGCCTTCCAGAAAGGAGCATTAGGGACTTTGCTGATCTAAAGGCAAAGTTTGTGTATCAATTCTTTCAGCAAAAGAAACAACGCAGGACACATCTGGAGGCCCACCTAATCCGGCAGAAGGAAGGGGAAGCTTTGCGAGACTTCATCCTGCGGTACACGCAGGAATGCCAAAAGATCCCAGGTTTGCCAGAAAGCCAACAAATTTCAGGTTTCACCTTTTCCCTCTTGCCTGGTCAGTTGCAGGAAAAACTTGCAAAAAGGACTCCCGCCACCTTCAAGGAAGCCACAGATAGAGCCTATGACTTCTTAAGATCAAGGGAAACTGTCTCTTTGGCAAGAGGAGTGGCTGGAAAGAAGGACAAGCTTTGGAACGGTGGGTCAGCGTCAGGTAGACAGGACCAACAGCGGGAAGATAGGAGAAATGACAGACGGGATGACATAGGCAACAGAAGGTTTAGCCCTTATGACAAGACTGCATCCGAGCCATTTCTCAACAAGACCCCGAAAGAGATCCTGCAGACAGAGCATGTAGGCTCTACTTTTAAACCTCCACCACAAATGGCACACAGGTCTGGTAAGAAAAACATGAACAAGTACTGTGAATTTCACGAGGACCATGGACATGACACCAATGCCTGTCGGGAATTGAAAGGAGAGATAAGAAGGGCGCTGGACGAAGGGAAGTTAGAACACCTAGTGCCAGCTGCAAGACAACAAACCAACAGGACCCCAACCCAGAAAACGTATGCCTGGCAAAAGAGGGGGGAGAATACTGAACGACCGGGACCGCCAGAAGGTCACATCCTTATGATTGAAGATCAGACATACATAGACTAAACCTAGATCAAGGTCTGATAAATTTTTATTCTATGTTTTCATGTTTTGTCAAAGTTTAATCTTGTTTTCTGTCAAGGACATGGATACCATGCCTTATAATAAAATGTTTGGTCTGATATTATCCCAATTATGCACTGCATTATCTTTTTATTTTATGAACATTGTTCAACATCACAAGCATAAGGCCAAATAAGGCACTCATGTCTAAGCCAAAACATGCGAACACGTCTTTTCATCTACTTGAGAAAAGATAAGCACTTCTCATAGGGCAGCGACATACCTCGCGAGTAATACAAATAAACGGTTAACCAAATAATGCATCACTGATGTAATATGCTTAAATAGCAAACAAATCATAAGATAAATATCCAACGGATAAACATTTATTATTAAAAAGAAACCACTCATAGAGCCAAGCAAAATATCCAAACCATAAAGCTTATAAAGCTGATATTCATAACAGAAAGGGAAAATGTTCAAACATATAAAAAAAAAAAAAAGAGCAAAAACTACACTGGTGGCATGGACACTGGTGGTGTAACAATAGCAAGAAGATCATCAATAGAAATGTCCAAGTCTTGGACAATGCGCTCCAGGATAAGAAAATTTTTCTTTTCAAACAAAGCATTAGCAGCTCGCATCTGACTTTGCCCCAAAGGATCAAGAAAGGGTAGCACTGCATCACCGGCAACGGATCGCAACTTGGTCCCTACAATGTGTTTACCAAATGCATGAGTAGCCCGATTAACTTCCAACATCAAATTCATCACATCAGGATGATCAAGTAATAGCTTGAACAACTCAGGAAAAGCAGCAAGAAGGTCTTTTCTACCCTGAAAGGCAGCATCAAGTTGCTGGCGCTGAGACTCAACTACCTGTCTCTCAACTTCTAAAGACTTGGTCACTGTCGCCAACTCCTTATCCTTTGCAGCCAGGATGTTTTCATACTCCTGCGCCCTCCCTACCAATCCATCCCTCTCTTCCTCTAAGTTGGAAATCTTGGCAGAAAGATCACTAATCTCCTTGTCCCGGCCGGAAACAATCTCGCGTTCGGCCTCAAGATCTTTCCTAACCACAGCCAAACTTTCCACCTCTTTCTTCAGATCCGAGTAATCAACTTTCAATTTTTCATGATCTTCACATATACGCTGCTTAGCAAGTATATGTCCCATAAAGCCATGAAAAAGGCTCATATCAGCATCATCCAACAATTCAGAAGTTCCTTGCAACTTTGACTGCATAACAAGTTGAGGTGGGACAACATTGTCCATGAAATCCCTAACAGATCCAACAGTTTGCCCATTGTCACCCACACAAAATGACCAGGCAGGCACAAAACGTTGACCAGACGGCGTGCCAACAAAACCCATACTAGTAGATCCATGGGGCGCCATCTGAAGGCCCCCATAACGCCTTACAAGAGTTGTTCCAAGAAGTAGAGAAGCAGGGAACAACACTTTTTGAGATTTGGGTGTAGGAAGGTCATAATCCTCAACATCTATTGATGGCCTCTTTCCTAACACAGATGCACCATCAAAGCATGGCTCATGACCATCGTCAGATCCAATATCCTCCAACTCAACTGCATAAAAGAAAGACAAGTTAGTTACTACAAACAAAGAAAAATAATCATAACTCATAGGTACCTTGTCTCTGACGAGAAGAATCCTGCTCTTCAAGCATGTAACCATTTGGATTAAAATCATCAACTACATAAACGAAAAACATCAGTTATATATAGCTATTATTTTGAATAGACCAAAAGGTTTGAAATAATACCAGCAGGGGATCCTACGAGATCTTCATCCTCAGTATTCTCTGGAAGCGGAAGCCTAACCTCCAGGCCCTGCCCCTCTCTTCCTGTAGGAGAACGACCAGGGAAATCAATACCAGCTGCTTTGTACATCTGGCAAGCTACGGCAGGCGGATGATCCTCTACTTCACATTCTTCATCCCCCACTAAGAAATCTAGCAACCCCATAACTGCAACAAAGAAAAGATATAAATGACAATCAACTTCACGAAATAATAAAGTCAAAAAAGGATTTTAAAGAGACCCACGTTTCTTTGATTTCTTCGACACAATGACGGGAACCGTCTCCTCTTCAACATCCTTAATAATTCCAGCCATCGCCAACACCCCTTCGGGGCATATCCTATACTTCACAGACATACGGCGGAGGCGTGCATATGCCTCTGCCTTAGGAACGGAAAGCTCGGGGAGTTCATTTACTCCGTTGGGTATCTTAGATGGCCAGCTAAAAAGGGCACTTGACCAAAGCTTAATAAACGATCTATCCACAAAAATAAAGTCAAACCGCCAGTTCTTAAGGCTATCAGGAGGATCCTCAACTAGCTTCCATTCTTTGCTTCTCTCTCTCTGTTCTAGGCTAAACCAGTCTCTAGATTTACACAGTTTATAAAAATGCCTAAACAAATCTACAGAACAAGCAATTTTCATCCCAGCCAACAACATCTCAAACATTATAACCTTAGCAGCACCTACAGGATGCATTTGGGCAAATCCAATTTTGTAATGAGTTAGCACTTTTATATAAAAGGAGCTACATGGAAGTCTAAGGTTTGAATGGGTAAGAAGGCTGGTGTATAAAGTAATTTTTCCTGAAGGAGGCTCAGTGGCACGTTGGTCTATGGTAGGTGCTACAGGATTGAAGGAACTAAGGCATGAAAACCTAGTTATTAAATCCGCTAGCTTAACATCATTGATGCCACTACTGCATCTCCTAACCTCTTTCTCTAAAAGGGGTTTATCATTCTCTTTCTCTTTTCGGGAAACCATTTCAGCTTTTGAAACTATTATAACAAACTGCTACAATTCAAAAATACTGATAAGATAAATATAAGACTCAAGCTGCAAGGATGGAGAAAACAACAATAACTTACCCGCAAAAGACGAAGCTTCTGATTGGAACGAGTAAACTCACCTGTTCCCAAAAACAAAAAGAAAAGAGGGCCTCAGTTACAAAAAAAATAAAAAAATAAAAAATATATATATATATATATATATATATATATATATATATATATATATATATATATATATATATATATATATATATATATATATATATATATATATATATATATTTTTCGCTGGCACAAAAGGCCGGCTGTGAAATCCAAGTCGCCGGCACAAAAGGCCGGTTATATGCCGGCTAACGGCAACACGTCGCCGGCAAAAAAGGCCGGCTGTATGCCCGCTACTTGCCTAGCCACCGGACAGAAACCGGACGTCGCAAAAAAAAAAAAAAAAAAAAAAAAAAAAAAAAAAACTAACCGATCGCCTAAAGCAGAAGAGTTAGGCTTCAAAACCTAATTTTTAAAACCTAACTGGGGGCATGATAGTGTTAGTAGGTGATGGCTTATACTTATAGCCTATCAAACCTAACATTTGGGTTCGGCCCACTGAATCTCAATCTGACAAAAGGACCAGAACCCGGAACGTGAGCCCGACACCCAGAAGCCCCGCGACTAGGTAAAATGGCCCCGAAACCCGGCCCCGCGTCCGAGTAAAATGGCCCCGGCACACCGTGTCCGGGTAAAATGGCCCCGGCACCAGGCCCCGTGTCCGGGTAAAATGGCCCCGTGTCCGGGAATCCGGCCCCGTGTCCGGGAATTTGGCCCCGGCACCCGAGCCTTGGCCCCGTGTCCGGGAATCCGGCCCCGTGTCCGGGAGTTTAGCCCCGACACCCGAGCCTTGGCCCCGTCACCCTAGCCTTGGCCCCGTGTCCGACATTTAGGCCCCGACACCAGGCATTTAGCCCCACGTCCGGGAATCCGACTCCGTGTCCGGGAATTTGGCCCCGTGTCCAGTAGCTTGGCCCCAGCGTCCGGCGCCCGTGGCCCGACGTACGGCACCCGTGGCCCGGTGTCCGGTACTCGTATCCCGGCTTCCGGCACTCGTGGTCCGATGTCCGGCACCTTGGTAGCACTTACGCCTAGGCTGTCACTCATGCTTTTGGCCCGGCACTCCAGAGCCAATACTTATACCTTGTATCTAATAAGTACCGTATTCCTCCAAACCAACACTAATGCCTTGGGATTCATCTCATAGTATCATACTCCTGACATCCTACCAGTCAGACACTCAAGCCTAATCCTTGAGTGTAACCGTCAAAGCATTAATAAGGTTATATAATGATATGGACGTTATCTGTATCTTTAATACCCGTTGGAATCCTATTGATGAGTCATAAATGGTCATCATGGTCATACGTTGTTGATACCTGGTAGTGTTGGATATAAATACTCCACACTTCAGGTTTTGGAGGCCATCTTCTCTACTCTCATACTTGCACACAGTATCTCTTGACCGGAATACCTATACACTTCCAGCAGTAAACATATTCCGATCATCTTTCTCCAACCAGCCACTTGACCACCTTAGGCTCGCCAAGAGCTTGATAGGTTCGCACTGCTAAGTAGGAGGTCAAGGGGTTGAATCCCAAACACCCAAGTTACTGAGCCTGTCAATCCTTGCTCTAACACTAATTATTTCATATTATCTAATAATTGTAGGTTCGTATTATGGAAAATCACCCTCAACTAAAAAGTAAATCAAATTATGTGAAAACTGACGTCGTCCTTCCTCTTCGAAATTGATAATTTCTTTTACCCTAAAATTGTAGTTTCCAATATTTTAAAGTTACCTTCAACTAGAGAAAACAAAGTCCAATTATACAAAAAATAACGTCATCGTTCGTATTCTCTTTAAAATTAATTATTTCATATTCTCGAATATTTGAAGGTTCATATTATGTCAAAGTTACCTTCAACATAAAAAAAAAATCAAATTATGCGAAATATGATGTCATCTTTCGCATTATCATTATCCGAACGAAAATGATGTTGATGAGGTTAGTAGGGATTACCCTATGCATATATATAGGTAATCCCTAAAACCTAAATACTAACATGGGCTTTTATTGCTTAAAGCCTGCTGCTACAAGCAAGCCCATTGAGCAAGACACGCCTGTCAAGATTGTACAGCCTGTATGCCATTGCAATCGCCTGTCAGTCGCCTGACCAGCTGTCAATCGCCTGTCAGTCGCCTGACAGGCTGTCATCGCCTGACAGGCTGTCATCGCCTTACAGGCTGTCATCACCTGACAGGCGTTCATCGCCTGTCAGGCTGTCATCACTTACCAAGTACAGCCTGTCAGGTTATCTTAGATTGTCAGCGCTTGACAACCACTTCACTACGGTCGTAATAGTGAGACGTCGCATCTTAACAATAATAAAGATAGAAGACGATTCATGTACCACTGATTGATTATCAAGACAGTTTAAGTATTCATGATCGTTATTAATTGATGGACGTTCCCTATGCTTGAAACTGGTCATATAAATACATAGTCTAATCATGGTCGATGGACACTACTTCAATCTCACTTCAACACACACACAAGCTTAAACAGAGTTCATATACTCCTGCTTTCACCTTCAACCTTGATCACCCTAGGTTCGTCAAGAACTTACTGGGTTTGCACTGTGATCATCACAGGAGATCCAAGGTTGACACCACACATTCCTTGTGTTTGACAACCACTGCTCGAACATTGGCGCCATCCGTGAGACACGTTTTTAACGGCGTTTCATTTTTTTCCAAATTTTTTCTTTTTCCCATACCCCGTAATCAGCCGTTTCCATGTAGGCAACAAATGCATCCCAAGTCATTTCTTCAGTACCAGAAATAACCACCGTGATTACCACCGCACCGGAAACGGTGACGACTTCACCCCCTGCTTTTCCTCCATCCCCTGGTCGCCTCCCACTGTCAGAGCCATACGTTGACTCTGAGTGGACGGTGTCGGATCTACGGTCGACGCGTGGGTATCCCTCTTTAACCAGTCCCCTTTTTTCCACAAGGTTTGCGGGAACAAGTACGTTTACTCCACCACCTCCAGTGACATCTATCCCTCAAGCTCTTTTTTCCAATGGGGCAAGCTCTCAGGAAGATGGCACTGATCAGGTAAGACAGCATGTGTCGAATGCTCCTCCGACTGCTACTCAAGGGGTTCGGGAGGATCCAATTGTGGAGCTGCTTCGAAGGTTGGCTCAGAGTACCCAGCCACCACCACCGACTCCTCCTCCACCTACTTCCTCAGATTTGTTGTCTCAGCTGGTGGCAGCGTTGCGCCCAGTCCCACAGCCGACGCCTGCTCAGCCAGTAGACCCATTGTCTCAGTTATTGCAGCAACTAGGACAGCCACACATTCAGACACCACCCCCACCTCCACCACCGGACACATCTAACGACGTGTTGCGAGTATTGCAAACGCTAGTGGCAGCAGTAGTACCACCCCGTGCAGCCACTATGCCCCTGTCAGTGGTTAGTTCCAAATTATGTGACTGGGTGGCCCGATTCCCACTCCCAGATAAGCAAAAGGTTCCATCCATAGTTGGTACTTACGACGGTACAAGAGACCCCGACGACCACCTTGCTCTTTTTGAACAAGCCATTATGACGGAGAAATGGCTAGACCCAGTTGCTTGTCATATGTTCCCTGGAACATTGCAGGGTTTTGCTCGTGATTGGTTTGCTGACTTACCAGACAGGAGTATTCAAGATTTTGCAGATTTAAAGACTAAATTTGTGACTCATTTTGTGCAGCAAAAGAAGCAGCAGCGAACTCATATAGAGGCGCATCTCATACGACAAAGGGAAGGCGAGGGGCTACGAGATTTCATCCAGCGTTACACTCAGGAGTGCCAGAAAATCGTTGGGCTGCCCGAAAGTCAACAAATTTCCGGTTTTACTCTTTCCTTGCTCCCAGGTCAATTACAAGAGAAACTGATCAAGCGAACTCCAGTGACTTTCAAGGAAGCCACTGACCGAGCATATGATTTCCTCCGATCCAAGGAAACTGTTACTCTCACAAGGGGAGTTCTAAACAGAAAAGACAAGTGGGGGAGCTCATCAAGCGCTAGACAGGACAATCGCCATGAAAGCAGACATGATAGCAGGCGTGACCATCGCAGGGATTTCAGGCGAGACGACAGAGACAGAGGTAACAGGAGGCCTACTCCATATGATCGTGGTACAGGTCCCAATCTCAGTAAAAGTCCAAGCGAGATATTGAAGACAGAACATGTGGGAGCAACTTTCAAGGCACCTCCTCAGATGTTGCACAAGTCCGGGAAGAAAAATATGAGTAAGCGTTGTGATTTCCATGAAGATTATGGTCATGATACAAATGCCTGTAGAGAGCTAAAAGCTGAAATCAAGCGCGCCTTGGAGGAGGGGAAATTAGAACACCTTGTACCAGGAGCAAGACAGCAAGCAGCCAGAAATCCGGCTAAGAAGAGTTATGCCTGGCAGAAGAAAGGTGATAATGGTGATCATCCCGGACCCCCTGATGGCCAAGTGTTCATGGTTCGGGGTGAGACATCGTTTAAGAGGAAAGCAGCTGTCCTCCAGGACTGGATGATGGTTCCTATCTCATTTCCTCCTGTGGCGGCCACTTCCAATAATCATGTAGTCATTAAGATCCGATTATCCAACTATGAGATTAACAAATCTTATATTGATACAGGTTGTTCTACTGATATCGTATTTGAGCATTGTTTCAGGAAGCTACCCCAAACAGTCAAAGCAAAACGACCAGCGCTTGCACCATTGGTCGGTTTTTCTGGACAAACACACTGGCCTGTGGGAGAAATAACTTTACCAATGATGATGGGCGAATATCCACATTATAGGATTGAAATGGTTGATTTTGCCATTGTCAACGCCCCATCAGAATACAACGTTCTTCTTGGCAGACCATCCATAGAGAAGTTCAAAGCCATACCTTCCACTATACATGGCATGGTGAAGTTTCCTACACCATCAGGAGTTGCTACTATCAGGGGGCAGATGTCATGGCCACAAGAATGCAAGCAAGTAGAGAACCCAAGGCAAGGCGCTGATCGGGCTCATCGGCCAGCGGAGGTAACAGATGGTTCAGAGACCAAGGTAATAATCAATGACAATTTTCCTGATCAACCTGTCATCGTTGGCTCACAATTACCTTCACAGATAAAAAGCAAGCTCATTAGTTTGTTAAAATCAAGCCTCGATGTTTTCGCATGGCAGACTTCTGATATGACAGGTGTCCCTAGAGCCTTTGCCGAGCACGCCTTGAATGCCAATCCCAACATTGTTCCAATCAAGCAGAAAAAGCGTGGCCTTGCCATTGATCGTAGCAAAGCAGCATGTGAGCAAGTCAACAAGATGGTGGAAAGCGGCATAGTCAGGGAGGTAAAGTACCAGACTTGGATTGCCAACCCGGTCATGGTCAAGAAAGGTGATGGTTCATGGCGGTTATGTGTCGACTTCAAGGATATCAATAAAGCATGTCCAAAGGATAACTACCCGCTGCCAGAGATCGACTGGAAGGTAGAGTCCTTGGATGGTTTCCGGCTGAAGTGTTTTTTAGACGCTTACAAGGGTTATCACCAGATCCACATGAAGCGCAGTGACGAAGATAAGACAGCTTTCCATACAGACCAGGGCATCTACTGTTTCCAAAAAATGCCATTTGGTCTAAAAAATGCAGGTGCAACGTACCAGCGCTTGATTGATCAAACATTCAAGGATCAGATTGGACGAAATGTGGAGGCTTATGTCGACGACATTGTCATCAAAAGCAAAGCGGAGGATATCATGCTGGCAGACATAAAGGAAACTTTCGAGACACTGCGGAAGATCAATATGAAGCTTAACCCTTCCAAATGCAGCTTTGGAATGGAAGAGGGCAAATTCCTGGGACACATTATCACGCCAAGAGGTATTAAGGCTAATCCAAAGAAGATACAGGCTGTTTTGGACATGGTCTCCCCATCCACCAAAAAGCAAGTGCAAAGTTTGAATGGTAAGTTAGCAGCGCTCAGCCGATTCCTTTCAAAGGCCGCTGACCGGTCCCTCCCCTTTTTTCACACTTTGAAAGGCTGTATAAGGAAACAAGATTTTGCATGGACACCTGAAGCAGAGTCAGCATTTCAAGAGCTAAAGAAGTTCATGACCACCCTGCCTACACTAACAGCTCATGTACCAGGAGAAACATTAGTGGTATACCTGGCTGCTTCTATGGAATGTGTTAGTGCAGTTATGATGGCACAACGCGGGTCGACTCAGATGCCAATTTACTTTGTCAGTCGGGCGTTGAAAGGGCCAGAAATAAATTACCCAACAATGGAGAAATTAGCCCTTGCTTTGGTACATGCGGCTCGGCGTTTGCGACGTTACTTTCAAGCTCACCCCATTCATGTCTTAACAGACAAACCAATTAAGCAGATACTGGGAAAACCCGAAGTGTCGGGACGCTTAGCTAAGTGGGCAGTCGAGTTGGGAGAACATGAAATCTCATTCCATCCAAGAACTTCAATGAAAGGTCAGATCTTGGCTGATTTCCTTGCAGAGGTAGATGGTGAAGACAAGGAAAAACAAGCAGAGGAGGATACACCATGGACGCTTTTCACTGACGGTGCCTCTAATTTGGAGGGATCTGGAGCTGGTTTAATTCTTACAGACCCCAATAAAAATGAATACACTTATGCTCTCAAGTTTGAGTTTCCCACAACTAACAATGAAGCAGAGTATGAAGCTTTGTTAGCAGGCTTGAAAATCGCTAGAAAGATGGGGGTGAAAAGCATATCTGTATTCGTAGATTCCCAACTGGTCGCTAATCAAGTCAATGGAGCATTCGTTGCCAACCAAACCTCCATGCAACTATACTTGGAAGAGGCTAAAAAGGTAATCTCCGAATTTACAAAGTTTACCATTGAGCAGGTGCCCAGAAATCGTAACAAGTTGGCTGATGCACTGAGCAAGTTGGCTTCATCCGCCTTCGCCCATCTCAAAAAAGACCTGCTGGTGGAGATCTTGAACGAAAAATCCATTGCACGACCAAAGGAAGTTACTGCTGTTACAGAAGAGGAATGTTGGATGACTCCGATCTTTAATTTCCTCAAACATGATGTACTACCAGCGGATCCACAGCTAGCAAGGAAAATACGTATGAAGTCACCAATGTACACGTTGGTGGACAACCGCCTGTTTCGGAAATCTTACTTGGGACCACATCTACGCTGTGTTGGCCCAATACAGGCTAAAAATATTATTCAAGCTGTACATAGCGGGAGTTGCTCCCTGCATGCTGGTCCACGCTCTGTCACTAGTAAAATCATGCGATTGGGGTACTTTTGGCCAACAATGCATCAAGATGCAAGGGATGAAATCGAAAAGTGTACAGCCTGTCAGCAGCATGCTTCTGTCGCCAAATTGCCGAAGCAAGACCTTATCCCCGTTACTACTGCATGGCCATTTTATAAATGGGGGATTGACATTGTCGGGCCATTTCCACCCGGTGTTGGCAACGTCAAGTTTCTCATTGTGGCTGTTGACTACTTTACGAAGTGGATTGAGGCAAAGCCCTTGGCAACTATCACAGGGAAGCGAGTTATCAATTTTGTATGGGAACATATAATTTGCAGGTTTGGGGTACCACATGTCATGGTCAGTGACAATGGCAGGCAGTTTGCAGAAAATCCCTTCAAAACTTGGTGCTCTGACATGAACATACAACAAAAATCCACGTCAGTCGCACATCCCCAGGCCAATGGCCAAGTAGAAGTCATGAACAAAGCTATCGTCAAAGCAATCAAAGCAAAGTTAGGCAAGCGCAAAGCAGCATGGCCAGATCTATTACCAGGTATCCTCTGGGCTCATAGAACTACACCAAGTACAACTACATCTGAAACACCTTTCAGTTTGGTTTATGGTACTGAGGCAGTTATTCCTCCAGAAATTACTCATCCGACAAGAAGGGTCATGGACTTTAACCCGGAAGCTAATGAGGAGGCCCTGCGAGAAAACTTAAACATCGTGGAAGAGCGCAGGGAGATTGCTCTCATCAAGCAAGCCGCCAGTCATAGGCAGATGGCAAAGTATTACAATCAGCGAGTTCACCATCTCTCATTCCAGCCAGGCGATTTGGTGTGGAGGAAAAATGAGGCCAGCAGGGTGGAAAGCCAAGGCAAACTAGGCCCTACATGGGAGGGACCTTATCAAGTGCTCACAACACATGGCAATGGATCTTACACCCTGTCAGATCTTGACGGGCAAGTTATTCCCAGGACATGGAATGCCATGAACCTGAAGAAGTGTTATGTTTAATAATTTGGTTTGATCATGTATCCCAACTTTTATTCAATACATCAATAAAATAACACTTTTCCTTATGTACAATGTTACAACACATGCATGCACAAATGACATAGTCAAGAACATAGTTCAATATATCACGCCAAGTCAGACAAATTTTGCTTGGTTCATACACATGCATTTATTTTCATCTTTTAATCTATTTGATAAAAGATAAGCACTTCCTACTTGGAAGCGACATCCTCGCGAGTAAAACATTTTTTCAACGGTTAACCAACAAATACAGACATCATTTCTATAGCAAAGTACACGCATAGAAAGAAAACAAGTAATTTCAACCATAGAAATTCCACACAAAGCCTACAAGGCCATAATCCAATCACAAAAAAAAAACCAAGTCACAAAGTCATAACGTATCAAGTGCACGAATAAAGAAACTAAGGTTGCGATTCTGACTGTGGTGACAATAAGTCAATAATAGCTGCAAGTGGCAACTCCAAATCTTGCACTAGGGTACTCATAATGGGAAAGGCCCTCTCTGCAAATACCTCGCTTGCACGAGCCATGTGGGCATGTGTTGCAGGATCCAAATGAGGCAAAACCTCCAAGGGAGTATCGGGGAGTGCATCTTTCACTTTCTTACTGGCAACATGTCTTCCAAACATATGAGACGCACGGTTGAAGTCATTCAAAACTTTAGCAACGTCAGGATGTTTAAGCATCAAATCAAATAACTGAGGCAGCGCAGCAACCAAATCTTTTCTCTTCTGCACGGCAACATCGCGCTCCATACGCATCTTGACAATCGCTTGCCTCTCAATCTCTAGCTCAGCATCTTTTTCAAGTAGTCGTTTCTCTTTCAGAGCCAACTGCTCTTCCCGGGCACTCAAGGCTGCTGACATTTCATGTTTCTCCGTCTCAACCTTAGATAAATTTATCCCTTGTTGGGACACTTTCTCAGTCAGCACACGCACCTCCCCTTGATAACGACAAGCTTCAGCCTGTTCAAACACTAGATCTTTCTTTAGAGAGATAATATCCTCCTTGCTATTATCTAGTTGTACCTGCAACTCGGCACAAGACTTCTTTAATTCCCCCTGTTCATTGCTTACAACCTGTCTGACATACTCCATAAAGCTATTGAACATATTTACATCCGCTGCATTAATTAAACCCCCTGTACTTTTGCTTATAGATCCGGTAGCAAGAGGCAGGGTAGTATATTGCAAGTTGGAACACTGCGCCACGCCAAAGCTTTGGTTAGATGGTAGCATCGTAGACCCAGAAGAAACGCCGATCGTTCCAAACATGTTAGAGGTCTTTCCAAAGGTCGTGTTAGCTCCGCATGATTTGGTAACCAGGGTGGCATCAGAGGGCAAACTAGAGGGAAAGGACAATTTTGGCACCTTAGACGAAGGGATGTCATAATCACTCAGATCTAAACTCGTCCCCCGTTTGCCCAATCCTAACATATCTCGACCATCCAACCTGGGATCTGGAAGGGACGTTGCCCCCAGATCATCAAACTCCTCTGCATATTCATAATAAAAAATGTTAAGCAACGGGTAATAAGTTGGCAATGACTATAATTACGGTGTTACCTGTTTCGTCATCGTTGTCATTGTCAGAAATAGCCTGTGAGGTCGACTTTTCATTTCTAGCAGCACCTGTGAAACAAAAAGCAAAAACCGTGATTATATATTTATCATGATAAATACATATGTATAAAGTTTGTGTACTTACTTGGAGTGGTGTTTGATACAACATCAGTGGTAGATGTCAAGTTCATCCCTGCTGAGTTAGATTGAGAGGTGGCTCCAGGTTCTTGTGCACCAGGGATAACGTCAGCAGGATGACTTTCAATCTCATACTCCATACAATCAGGATCTCCCGCCATGAAATCCATCAAACTCATAGCTGCAAGGAAACATACAATAGGTCAGTATATGCAAAAAGCTAATGTAAAAGTATGTCTAAGTAACAGCAGGAACCCACGTTTCCCGGTCTCCGAGTCCCTTATCACAGGCTTCATTCCTTCATCCCAGTTATCCGAAATACCAGCCAACACCAAAGCACCTTCCTCATACACCCTAAACTTAATTGTCTTTCGTAAAATTTGCCTACACAACCTTACGCTAGGAGGCTTCAGATTTGGAGGCTCGTTTATGTCCTTATCAAGCCCAGTTTTCCAATTAACCAGGTTACTAGCCCAAATATTTCTAAAAGCCGTATCGACAAACACATACCTATATCTCCAATTCCTATGACTAGTCGCACAATCATAAATGAATTTTTGCTTCCTATCTCTCACCTCTACTGAATACCAATCATTAGATTTAGTCAATTTATAGCATTTCCTAAACAAAGACACTGTTGGTTTTATTCCCATTGCCACCAGCAACATCTCAAAAGTCACGACTTTTGAACAAGCTACCGGATGTAACTGTGCAAATCCCAGCTTGTAATAGTTCAACACATTCAGGTAAAAAGTGGTGGCAGGCAATCTAAAATTGCAATGGGAAAGGTAATGAATATAAAGGGCCACTTTCCCTTTCGGAGGAGAATTGGCTCGGTGGTGTTCGCTAGCTACGATAGCATTATATTTCCTAAGGCATGGGTACAATGCCATAAGTCTTCCTAGCATGTTGTCATCGATTCTGCTAGGGCTACGATCAACTGAGGGCACTTCTTTTACTGACACTGGCTCCCCCATGTCAAACAAAGCTAACTATGGTATGCCTAATAAATAACACGGTATATCAGTTATTGCTAGCAGGGCGCAAACAAATGAATGCAAAGGACAAGTAAGTCACATACCTGCAGGATAGCTTCCTAACACAAACAACCAATTACTCCTGCAAAAAGACAAACAATTACAATTAGAAGGTTTAGCGTACGACTAAAAACATCAAACCAGCTTGTACCCGGCTAAAACTGCCGGTACCCGGGCAAAACAGCCGGTACCCGGGCAAAACTCCCGGTACCCGGGCTAAAATGCTTGTACACCGCTCCAACACTGCCGGTACCCGGGGCAAACGCCCGGTACCCGGGAAAAACAGCCGGTACCCGGGCAAAACTCCCGGTACCCGGGCTAAAATGCCGGTACACCGGGCCAACACTGCCGGTACCCGGGGCAAACTGCCGGTACTCGGCTAAAACTGCCGGTACCCGGCTAAACCTCCCGGTACCCGGCTTCATCCCGATACACGTCGCCTAAAACTCCCAGTACTCCCCTAAATCTCCCGGTACTCCCCTAAAACTCCCGGTGTTTCCCCTAAATCTCCCGGTACTCCCCTAAAACTCCCGGTATTTCCCCTAAATCTCCCGGTACTCCCCTAAAACTCCCGGTATTTCCCCTAAAACTCCCGGTACTCCATTAAAACTCTCGGTACACCGGGCCAAAACCCCCGGTACCGGGCCTACAGCCTGTATTCTCGATCACGCCCCGGCTCGCTGCTCGGGATTCAAAAACAAAAAAAGAAAAAAAAGAAAAAAAAGAAAAAGGGAAACGCAGACTTACGCGAGTAGAATAGTTACGACTTGAAAACTGTTGTTTTGACAAATCCTAACTCGGGGGCATGATGAGGTTAGTAGGGATTACCCTATGCATATATATAGGTAATCCCTAAAACCTAAATACTAACATGGGCTTTTATTGCTTAAAGCCTGCTGCTTCAAGCAAGCCCATTGAGCAAGACACGCCTGTCAAGATTGTACAGCCTGTATGCCATTGCAATCGCCTGTCAGTCGCCTGACCAGATGTCAATCGCCTGTCAGTCGCCTGACAGGCTGTCATCGCCTGACAGGCTGTCATCGCCTGACAGGCTGTCATCGCCTTACAGGCTGTCATCACCTGACAGGCGTTCATCGCCTGTCAGGCTGTCATCACTTACCAAGTACAGCCTGTCAGGTTATCTTAGATTGTCAGCGCTTGACAACCACTTCACTACGGTCGTAATAGTGAGACGTCGCATCTTAACAATAATAAGGATAGAAGACGATTCATGTACCACTGATTGATTATCAAGACAGTTTAAGTATTCATGATCGTTATTAATTGATGGACGTTCCCTATGCTTGAAACTGGTCATATAAATACATAGTCTAATCATGGTCGATGGACACTACTTCAATCTCACTTCTACACACACACAAGCTTAAACAGAGTTCATATACTCCGGCTTTCACCTTCAACCTTGATCACCCTAGGTTCGTCAAGAACTTACTAGGTTTGCACTGTGATCATCACAGGAGATCCAAGGTTGACACCACACATTCCTTGTGTTTGACAACCACTGCTCGAACAGATGTCATCTTTCCTCTTTGAAATTAAATGTTTCTTTACCTTAAATTTGTAGGTTACAATTTTGCGAAGTTACCTTCAACTAAAGAAAAATAAGTCAATTTATGCGAAAACATACGTCACCTTTCGAAAAATGACCCCATCCTTAGCATTATCATTATCCGGGCGAAAATGACTTCATCCTTCGTCTTTGAAATTGATTATTTCTTTTACCCTGAATTTGTGGTTTCTAATATAGCAAAGTTACCTTCAACTAAAGAAGAAAAAAAAGTATAATTATGCGAAAAATGACGTCATCGTTCGCATTATCGTTATAAGAAAAAAAAATGACGTCATCCTTCCTCTTTAGAATTGATTATTTCATATTCCCTAAAATTTGAAGGTTCATATTTTGCGAAAGTTACATTCAACATAAAAAACTTAAATTATGCGAAATATGACGTCATCATTCGCATTATCATTATCCGAACGAAAATGACGTCATCTTTCCTCCTTGCAATTAAATGTTTCTTTTACCCTATATTTGTAGGATACAATTTTGCAACGTTACCTTCAACTAAAGAAAATAAGTCAAATTATACGAAAAGTGACGTCATCGTTCGCATAAATCGTAATTAGAACAAAAAGGATATCATATTTCCTCTTTAAAACTGATTATTTCATATTTTATTTGTAGGTTCATATTACGCTAAGTCTCCTTCAACTAAAAAATAAATCAAATTATTCGAAAAATGACGTCATTCTTAGCATTATCATTATCCGAACGAAAATGACGTCATCCTTCCTATTTGAAATTGATTATTTTGTTACCCGTGATTTGTAGTTTCCAATTTAGAAAAGTTGACTTCAACTTAACAAAAAAAGTCAAATTGAGCGAAAATGATGTCATCTTTCGCATTATCATTATCCGAAAGAAAATGACGTCATCCTTTCTCTTTAAAACTGATTGTTTCATATTATCAAATATTTGTAGGTTCGTATTATGCAAAATCACCTTCAACTAAAAAGTAAATCAAATTATGTGAAAAATGACGTCATCCTTCGACTTTGAAATTGATAATTTCTTTTACCCTAAAATTGTATTTTCCAATATTTTAAAGTTACCTTCAACTAGAGAAAACAAAGTCCAATTATACGAAAAATAACGTCATCGTTCGTATTATCGTTAAAAGAACCAAAATGACATCATCCTTCCTCTTTAAAATTAATTATTTCATATTCCCGTATATTTGAAGGTTCATATTATGTCAAAGTTACCTTCAACATAAAAAAAAAAATCAAATTATGCGAAATATGATGTCATCTTTCGCATTATCATTATCCGAACGAAAATGATGTCATCTTTCCTCTTTGAAATTAAATGTTTCTTTACCATAAATTTGTAGGTTACAATTTTGCGAAGTTACCTTCAACTAAAGAAAAATAAGTCAATTTATGCGAAAACATACGTCACCTTTCGAAAAATGACCTCATCCTTAGCATTATCATTATCCGGGCGAAATTGACTTCATCCTTCGTCTTTGAAATTGATTATTTCTTTTACCCTGAATTTGTGGTTTCTAATATAGCAAAGTTACCTTCAACTAAAGAAGAAAAAAAAAAGTATAATTATGCGAAAAATGACGTCATCGTTCGCATTATCGTTATAAGAAAAAAAAAATGACGTCATCCTTCCTCTTTAGAATTGATTATTTCATATTCCCTAAAATTTGAAGGTTCATATTTTGCGAAAGTTACATTCAACATAAAAAACTTAAATTATGCGAAATATGACGTCATCTTTCGCATTATCATTATCCGAACGAAAATGACGTCATCTTTCCTCCTTGAAAT
Source organism: Senecio squalidus (assembly GCA_910822075.1). NCBI lineage: Eukaryota > Viridiplantae > Streptophyta > Magnoliopsida > Asterales > Asteraceae > Senecio > Senecio squalidus. The sequence continues at coordinate 25,964 of CAJVGC010000525.1, read as the reverse complement.
TAAATGTTTCTTTTACCCTATATTTGTAGGATACAATTTTGCAACGTTACCTTCAACTAAAGAAAATAAGTCAAATTATACGAAAGTGACGTCATCGTTCGCATAAATCGTAATTAGAACAAAAAGGAAATAATATTTCCTCTTTAAAACTGATTATTTCATATTTTATTTGTAGGTTCGTATTACGCTAAGTCTCCTTCAACTAAAAAATAAATCAAATTATTCGAAAAATGACGTTATTCTTAGCATTATCATTATCCGAACGAAAATGACGTCATCCTTCCTATTTGAAATTGATTATTTTTTTACCCGTGATTTGTAGTTTCCAATTTAGAAAAGTTGACTTCAACTTAACAAAAAAAGTCAAATTGAGCGAAAATGATGTCATCTTTCGCATTATCATTATCCGAAAGAAAATGACGTCATCCTTTCTCTTTAAAACTGATTGTATCATATTATCAAATATTTGTAGGTTCGTATTATGCAAAATCACCTTCAACTAAAAAGTAAATCAAATTATGTGAAAAATGACGTCATCCTTCGACTTTGAAATTGATAATTTCTTTTACCCTAAAATTGTATTTTCCAATATTTTAAAGTTACCTTCAACTAGAGAAAACAAAGTCCAATTATACGAAAAATGACGTCATCGTTCGTATTATCGTTAAAAGAACCAAAATGACATCATCCTTCCTCTTTAAAATTAATTATTTCATATTCCCGTATATTTGAAGGTTCATATTATGTCAAAGTTACCTTTAACATAAAAAAAAAAATCAAATTATGCGAAATATGATGTCATCTTTCGCATTATCATTATCCGAACGAAAATGATGTCATCTTTCCTCTTTGAAATTAAATGTTTCTTTATCATAAATTTGTAGGTTATAATTTTGCGAAGTTACCTTCAACTAAAGAAAAATAAGTCAATTTATGCGAAAACATACGTCACCTTTCGAAAAATGACCTCATCCTTAGCATTATCATTATCCGGGCGAAAATGACTTCATCCTTCGTCTTTGAAATTGATTATTTCTTTTACCCTGAATTTGTGGTTTCTAATATAGCAAAGTTACCTTCAACTAAAGAAGAAAAAAAAAAGTATAATTATGCGAAAAATGACGTCATCGTTCGCATTATCGTTATAAGAAAAAAATGACGTCATCCTTCCTCTTTAGAATTGATTATTTCATATTCCCTAAAATTTGAAGGTTCATATTTTGCGAAAGTTACATTCAACATAAAAAACTTAAATTATGCGAAATATGACGTCATCTTTCGCATTATCATTATCCGAACGAAAATGACGTCATCTTTCCTCCTTGAAATTAAATGTTTCTTTTACCCTATATTTGTAGGATACAATTTTGCAACGTTACCTTCAACTAAAGAAAATAAGTCAAATTATACGAAAGTGACGTCATCGTTCGCATAAATCGTAATTAGAACAAAAAGGAAATCATATTTCCTCTTTAAAACTGATTATTTCATATTTTATTTGTAGGTTCGTATTACGCTAAGTCTCCTTCAACTAAAAAATAAATCAAATTATTCGAAAAATGACGTCATTCTTAGCATTATCATTATCCGAACGAAAATGACGTCATCCTTCCTATTTGAAATTGATTATTTTTTTACCCGTGATTTGTAGTTTCCAATTTAGAAAAGTTGACTTCAACTTAACAAAAAAAGTCAAATTGAGCGAAAATGATGTCATCTTTCGCATTATCATTATCCGAAAGAAAATGACGTCATCCTTTCTCTTTAAAACTGATTGTTTCATATTATCAAATATTTGTAGGTTCGTATTATGCAAAATCACCTTCAACTAAAAAGTAAATCAAATTATGCGAAAAATGACGTCATCCTTCGACTTTGAAATTGATAATTTCTTTTACCCTAAAATTGTATTTTCCAATATTTTAAAGTTACCTTCAACTAGAGAAAACAAAGTCCAATTATACGAAAAATGACGTCATCGTTCGTATTATCGTTAAAAGAACCAAAATGACATCATCCTTCCTCTTTAAAATTAATTATTTCATATTCCCGTATATTTGAAGGTTCATATTATGTCAAAGTTACCTTCAACATAAAAAAAAAAAATCAAATTATGCGAAATATGATGTCATCTTTCGCATTATCATTATCCGAACGAAAATGATGTCATCTTTCCTCTTTGAAATTAAATGTTTCTTTACCATAAATTTGTAGGTTACAATTTTGCGAAGTTACCTTCAACTAAAGAAAAATAAGTCAATTTATGCGAAAACATACGTCACCTTTCGAAAAATGACCTCATCCTTAGCATTATCATTATCCGGGCGAAAATGACTTCATCCTTCGTCTTTGAAATTGATTATTTCTTTTACCCTGAATTTGTGGTTTCTAATATAGCAAAGTTACCTTCAACTAAAGAAGAAAAAAAAAAGTATAATTATGCGAAAAATGACGTCATCGTTCGCATTATCGTTATAAGTAAAAAAATGACGTCATCCTTCCTCTTTAGAATTGATTATTTCATATTCCCTAAAATTTGAAGGTTCATATTTTGCGAAAGTTACATTCAACATAAAAAACTTAAATTATGCGAAATATGACGTCATCTTTCGCATTATCATTATCCGAACGAAAATGACGTCATCTTTCCTCCTTCAAATTAAATGTTTCTTTTACCCTATATTTGTAGGATACAATTTTGCAACGTTACCTTCAACTAAAGAAAATAAGTCAAATTATACGAAAAGTGACGTCATCGTTCGCATAAATCGTAATTAGAACAAAAAGGAAATAATATTTCCTCTTTAAAACTGATTATTTCATATTTTATTTGTAGGTTCGTATTACGCTAAGTCTCCTTCAACTAAAAAATAAATCAAATTATTCGAAAAATGACGTCATTCTTAGCATTATCATTATCCGAACGAAAATGACGTCATCCTTCCTATTTGAAATTGATTATTTTTTTACCCGTGATTTGTAGTTTCCAATTTAGAAAAGTTGACTTCAACTTAACAAAAAAAGTCAAATTGAGCGAAAATGATGTCATCTTTCGCATTATCATTATCCGAAAGAAAATGACGTCATCCTTTCTCTTTAAAACTGATTGTTTCATATTATCAAATATTTGTAGGTTCGTATTATGCAAAATCACCTTCAACTAAAAAGTAAATCAAATTATGCGAAAAATGACGTCATCCTTCCACTTTGAAATTGATAATTTCTTTTACCCTAAAATTGTATTTTCCAATATTTTAAAGTTACCTTCAACTAGAGAAAACAAAGTCCAATTATACGAAAAATGACGTCATCGTTCGTATTATCGTTAAAAGAACCAAAATGACATCATCCTTCCTCTTTAAAATTAATTATTTCATATTCCCGTATATTTGAAGGTTCATATTATGTCAAAGTTACCATCAACATAAAAAAAAAAAAAATCAAATTATGCGAAATATGATGTCATCTTTCGCATTATCATTATCCGAACGAAAATGATGTCATCTTTCCTCTTTGAAATTAAATGTTTCTTTACCATAAATTTGTAGGTTACAATTTTGCGAAGTTACCTTCAACTAAAGAAAAATAAGTCAATTTATGCGAAACATACGTCACCTTTCGAAAAATGACCTCATCCTTAGCATTATCATTATCCGGGCGAAAATGACTTCATCCTTCGTCTTTGAAATTGATTATTTCTTTTACCCTGAATTTGTGGTTTCTAATATAGCAAAGTTACCTTCAACTAAAGAAGAAAAAAAAAGTATAATTATGCGAAAAATGACGTCATCGTTCGCATTATCGTTATAAGAAAAAAAAATGACGTCATCCTTCCTCTTTAGAATTGATTATTTCATATTCCCTAAAATTTGAAGGTTCATATTTTGCGAAAGTTACATTCAACATAAAAAACTTAAATTATGCGAAATATGACGTCATCTTTCGCATTATCATTATCCGAACGAAAATGACGTCATCTTTCCTCCTAAAAATTAAATGTTTCTTTTACCCTATATTTGTAGGATACAATTTTGCAACGTTACCTTCAACTAAAGAAAATAAGTCAAATTATACGAAAAGTGACGTCATCGTTCGCATAAATCGTAATTAGAACAAAAAGGAAATAATATTTCCTCTTTAAAACTGATTATTTCATATTTTATTTGTAGGTTCGTATTACGCTAAGTCTCCTTCAACTAAAAAATAAATCAAATTATTCGAAAAATGACGTCATTCTTAGCATTATCATTATCCGAACGAAATGACGTCATCCTTCCTATTTGAAATTGATTATTTTTTTACCCGTGATTTGTAGTTTCCAATTTAGAAAAGTTGACTTCAACTTAACAAAAAAAGTCAAATTGAGCGAAAATGATGTCATCTTTCGCATTATCATTATCCGAAAGAAAATGACGTCATCCTTTCTCTTTAAAACTGATTGTTTCATATTATCAAATATTTGTAGGTTCGTATTATGCAAAATCACCTTCAACTAAAAAGTAAATCAAATTATGCGAAAAATGACGTCATCCTTCCACTTTGAAATTGATAATTTCTTTTACCCTAAAATTGAATTTTCCAATATTTTAAAGTTACCTTCAACTAGAGAAAACAAAGTCCAATTATACGAAAAATGACGTCATCGTTCGTATTATCGTTACAAGAACCAAAATGACATCATCCTTTCTCTTTAAAATTAATTATTTCATATTCCCGTATATTTGAAGGTTCATATTATGTTAAAGTTACCTTCAACATAAAATAAAAAAAAATCAAATTATGCGAAATATGATGTCATATTTCGCATTATCAAAGAATACCAAAAAGAACAAGAAAGCTCTTCTCAAACAGGAGTATGAAAACTTCAACCGAGTGCCTGGCGAACGAATGACTCAGACCTTTGATCGTTACAAAAAGCTCACTGGAGAGATGCTAAGCGCAGGAATCAGGTATGAAAAAGATGATCTAAACAGAAAGTTCATCCGAGCTCTAGGGAAGGAATGGATTATCTACACAGTTTCCTACAGACAAGGAGACACCCTTGAAGCACTTGAACTAGATGATCTTTACAACGATCTAAGAGTGTTTGAAGCAGAAGTCGAAGTAGAAAAGGTTGCCACTAACAATTCAAGTATTACCAATGGTAATACTGCACTTGCCACAACATCTGGAGGACCAACACATGAAATCAGCAAAGAAATTTCATTCGAAGCCTTTATTTGTAAGTGTTCAAATCTCACAGGTGAAGAGGTCAAACAGATGCATCCAGATGATTGTGATGAAATCGACCTCAAGTGGCAATCTGCTATGTTGGCACTACGCGCACGAAGATTCTTGAATAGGACAGGAAGGCGATTCAACCCACGAAAAAACGAACGAATCACCTTCGACAAGAGCAAAGTAAAGTGCTATGAATGCAGTGAATTAGGTCACTTCGCTAGAGACTGTCCAAACAAATCAAGAACCAGCAATCCACGAACCACTCAAGAGACAAATCAGAGTGCACTCATGTCACAGGACATCTTTGGATTCGACTGGAGTGACTTGGCTGAAGAAACAAGTCAAAATAGAGCACTAATCTCGGAGGAACAAAATCACGTAGAAACTACTGCGGCTACTGTTCACCATGCATGCATAGCCGTAGTAACAGATGATACGGACATTCTAGGAGAGTTAGTTGCTACGGATGATATATTTTCTACAGAGCTTGTTTATACTGACATTGGAATTCCTGAACTCAGCAACAACATACTGGGATATGACTGGACTGATGATGATCAAGGAGCACCACACGAGGATGCTCTCATGGCTATTGAATCACCACCTTCAACTCCAGATTCCTCATCTCTTATGGCCGAGGTTCAGCCAACAAAAGAGGATGAGAACAGTTGGCATGTAGATAGTGGCTGCTCCAGGCACATGACGGGCAACATGTCATGCCTACAGGACTTTGAAAAGTTCAACGGAGGATATGTTGCTTTTGGAGGCAATCCAAAGGGAGGAAAGATTACTGGAAAGGGAACAATCAGCAATGGTACACTACATTTCAAGGATGTGTACTATGTGCAACAGCTTCAATATAACTTGTTGAGTGTCTCTCAAGTTTGTGATGAGAAACACACACCGATCTTCACTGCAACAGAATGCATTATAATGAAGCCTGGGTATGTAATAGATGAAAGCATGATACTACTCAGAACACCAAGGAGAGACAATGTCTATTGTCTAGACATGTCCAAGGTTCAACTCAATTCACCTGAAGCTTGCTTTCTCTCAAAAGCAACTTTAGACGAATCAACTCTATGGCATATGAGGATGTGCCACATGAACCTGAAAAACATAAACAAACTAGTTCAATCTAGTTTGGTTAGAGGTCTCCCAAAGAAGCAATTCAACCTTGAAGACAACTGCTTAGCTTGCTTGAAGGGAAAGCAACACAAATCTTCACACAAGACAAAGGAGATAAACTCTAACACTACTCCTTTACATCTACTTCACATGGATCTTTTTGGTCCAACAAATGTAAAGAGTATAGCAAAGAAGTCATACTGCTTGGTCATCACCGATGATTATACAAGATATACATGGGTTTATTTTCTTGGTACCAAAGATGAAACAAGCCAACTTCTCATCTCATTTATCACTAAGATTGAACTTCAACTCAATCAGAAGGTCAAGAAAATTCGATGTGATAATGGTACGGAATTCAAGAATAGTGTGATGAATGACTTCTGTGACAAGAAAGGAATAGAACGCCAATTCAGTGCTGCCAGGACTCCTCAACAAAACGGAGTTGCTGAAAGACGCAATAGAACACTGATTGAGGCAGCCAGAAGCATGTTGGCTGACTCCAACCTTCCGATCTTTTTCTGGGCAGAAGCAGTTAACACTGCCTGCTATGTCCAGAATAGAGTTTTGCTTGTCAAGGCACACAACAAGACACCATATGAGCTACTTCACAAGAAACAACCCTTGATCAGCTTCCTTCGTGCCTTTGGATGCTCATGCACAGTTCTAAACTCCAAAGACTACCTTGGAAAATTTGAAAGCAAAGCTGATGAAGGAACATTTGTTGGCTACTCATCTCAAAGCAAAGCATATCGGGTCTATAATCATAAATCAAAGATCATTGAAGAAAGCTCAAATATCACCTTCAATGAATACACGCCCAACAAAAAGGGACATGGACCGGATTGGGTATTTGATTTGGATGCCTTGACCAAATCGTTGAACTCCAACTTTGCGTTTCAACCTAACCAAGTTGATACGGATAGGGGTAATTCAGCAAGTTCTACTTCTCGAGCTACGAAGCCCGTTGCTACGGCTCCTATTACAGGTACTGCTCGCTTGGATGTGATGGAATACATCAATCTTCCAGTCACTCTGGAGGACCCAATCTTTGTTTCAAGCAACTCAGCAGAAGATTCTACAAAAGAAGATGAAGTAATACATCCACCATCACCAACTGCTACGGATAATGCAACACGACCTAATGGTGTTCCACACCTAATTGAAGAGGATGAGAATGGAGTTGAACAGATTGTAACTGAATGATTTGAGCCTTACACTACTAATATTCCTAAATCAGTCACCTCTCCTTCCTTTACTACTCCTCCAACCACACCTTCTCCATTCAATCCCACGAATCCTAGCAATGACATGCCAGATTTGAATGATACAAACTTGGGTGTTGAACTACGCCTTGAGAAGATCCCATCTTCTCGTGTTACTAAGAATCATCCTCCTGATCAAATAATTGGTTCCCTTGACTTCTCAATGGAAACTAGAAGTCAAATCAAATCCAAAAAGGATTCTCAGAGTGCTCTCATAAACACATGTCTCTTTGCATGCTTCCTCTCTCAAATGGAGCCAAAGAAAATTCAAGAGGCTCTACTAGATCCACACTGGATAGAAGCATGTCAGGCAGAGCTCCTCCAATTCAAGATTCAAGGGGTATGGGTCCTAGTTGAGGTCCCATATGGCAAAAAGGTGATTGGTACACGCTGGATATTCAGAAACAAGAAAGATGAGCGTGGAATTGTGGTCAAAAATAAGGCAAGACTGGTTGCCCAGGGTTACACTCAAGAAGAAGGCATCGACTATGAAGAAGTATTTGCTCCCGTAGCTAGGATTGAAGCCATACGCTTATTCCTAGCCTTTGCTTCTTTTATGGGATTCAAGGTATATCAAATGGACGTCAAGAGCGCTTTTCTATACGGAGTCATTGAAGAAGAGGTGTATGTCAAACAACCTCCTGGATTTGAAGACCCTCAACATCCACACAAAGTGTACAAACTGATCAAAGCTCTTTATGGGCTTCATCAAGCACCACGTGCGTGGTATGACACACTATCAGATTATCTTCTTCAAAACAATTTTCAACGCGGCACAATTGACAAGACCTTGTTCTTCAAGAAATCCCAGTCAGACATTCTTCTGGTACAAATTTACGTGGATGATATCATCTTTGGATCCACAAAGGATTCATTGTGCAAAGACTTTGAGGATCTCATGCACACTAAATTTCAGATGAGTTCAATGGGAGAACTCACTTTCTTTTTGGGCCTACAAGTCAAACAAAAACCGGATGGCATGCTAATCAGCCAAACCAAATATGTCAAAGACATCCTTACAAAATTTGGATTATCAGATGCAAAGGTGGCAAGTACTCCGGTGGAAACTCACAAACAAATGACGGCTGATCTTGAGGGGGAGGATGTGGATATACACAACTATAGATCCATGATAGGATCTCTCATGTATCTCACAGCATCAAGACCAGACATCATGTTTGGAGTTTGTGTGTGCGCAAGATACCAAACAAGGCCAAAGATGTCACACCTCATAGCTGTTAAGAGAATCTTTAGATATCTAAAGGGCAAACCTAATCTAGGTTTATGGTATCCTAAAGACTCTCCCTTTGACTTAATAGCTTATACTGATAGCGACTATGGAGGTGAGAATTTAGACAGGAAGTCAACAACTGGAGGGTGCCAATTCATTGGCTCAAGACTGGTGTCATGGCAGTGCAAAAAGCAAACAACGGTATCAACCTCTTCTACAGAAGCTGAGTACATTGCTGCTGCCAGCTGTTGTGCCCAAGTTCTTTGGATTCAAAATCAGATGATGGACTATGGATACTCATTCATGAACACACCAATCTTCATCGACAACCAAAGCACAATAAGCATCATCAACAACCCGGTCAAACACTCCAAGACAAAACATATAGAGATACGCTATCACTTTATAAGGGATTGCAACGAGAAGAAACTGATCCATGTGGATAAGATACACACTGACAATCAACTCGCTGACCTTCTCACAAAGGCGTTTGATGTTGGGAGATTCACGTTCTTAATCACAAGCATTGGAATGCTCAATACGGAAGAATAACTCAACTAATTCTTTCTTTCTCAATAATTCTATTATGTTTAAAAATAAGTCCCTTTGAATCAAGCAGTAGTAACCTTATGATGAAAATCAAGTACCTTACTCTCTAGTATTGTACTATGTTACTACTGCAACATTAATAGTAAAAACAAAAAGTGTCCAAAGTATGAATAGTACAATCAAATTGTTAGGACTACGGGAAGGTTTAACCACTACTGCCCTATGTCAACAAATTTGAACGGAATGGTTAATACGGACCAAGAATGTGTTACTACGGCCCTCTGGTTTAATACTGCCAGTAACTCAAGTTACTACGGACAGTCCAGTTAATACGGCCCATGAACCATTACTACGAACGTTTAACCTACTTACTACGGATCTTTGTGTTAATACTGCAGATTATTTTATTAATAAAGGTTTCTTAATCAATAAGAATGCCCTAATTAATGATGATTTGACAAGTCAAAACACAACTTGTAACCCCACTTTACACGTGTCAGTCACAGAGAACATAACAATAACACGTGGTAAAACCTGATTGGACCTAATTTTAAAAATTCAGGCGCGAGGCTCAGCTACTAGTTACACGTGGCGTTCTTTAAATGGACCGTTACTTTTGAATGATTACCCACGTCTAATCAGGGGAGTCAAGTTGTTAAAAATTTTCGGTATAACAAGGGGTTAATTAAATCAATTGAAAATTACCGTTGTAAAAACCCCTAAGTCTTCCAAAGAAAAAGTTACCGTTAGACCAAAATTCAATCAAATTTCAATTTAGTTGTGACTAACCATCCACATTCTTGTTCATTACTGTTACTAATCAATTTACAGAATCAACAATGGCGGATCAATTGCAATTTTACAAGACTCACAACATGGTCGCTTGCTTGGAAAAGAATACCGATAACGCCGATTTCCATCAAATAATCGATTTCTTTGATCAATCGAAGATCAAGACGGCGTTAACCATCAATCCGGAGATTGATGAATCCCATATTAGGGATTTTTGGACGTCTGCCACTTTGGACAACGATGATATTGCCATCAATGCTGTGGTGAGGGGTAAAGCAATCCAAGTGACATAATCTTCTCTCCGAATACACCTGAACCTTCAAGATGAGGAAGGTATAGAACATGTCCCTTATGACACCCTGGTAACTGCTTTTACTAACATGGGATATGAGGGGGATCTAAACGTTTCCACATTTTTAAAAGCCAAACTTTCCCCTCAATGGAAATACATGTTGCATACTTTGCAACAATGTATGTCCCCCAAAAGAACAGGGTGGCATGAAGGAAATTCAACATTAGCCAATGCAATGGTATGCTTGGCTACGGGGGGTACTTTTAATTTTTCTTACATGATTTTTGATGCAATGAGAAGAAATATTGACAGTCCAAATAAATTTCTTATGTATCCAAGATTTCTTCAACATTGTATAAATTGTGTTCACAAAGATCTCCCAAGATCTGAAAAACATTTTCTTTCACATGCTCACTCAAGAAAAGTTTTCACTAATATGAGGCAAATAAACAAGGGTGGACCATCTCGTGTGACACCACTATTCTCAAAAATGTTGGTGGTCACGATTCCCACAGCTGCAGGACAAGAAACTCTTCCTCTGTCCCAACCCACAGCTGCCACCATCAGTACCACTGCACTTACTCAGGGCACTAGTGCCATATCTGAAGCAGGTACTGAAGGTGGAAACCCTGAGGTTACTACGGTAGTTTCTACTGCCCCTGTACCTCCAGTTGCTACTATGAGTTCTACTCCAGTTGCTACTGCTTCAGTCATTACTGCTAAAGTGACTAAACCCAATGTTTCTGCGCCTCACAAACCCCTCAAAGTTGCTTCTAAGAGAGTCAAGAGGGTTACTCAGCCTCTTGTTTCTACAACCATCCCTCATACTACTACTGCAAATGCAATCCCTAAAACATCTTCAGGATTGTATCACACATTAGGGGAAAAACTTGAACATACCCCCTTGTTCACTGAGTTGGTCACTAAGGAGAGGGAAGACCATGTGGGGAGGGCTGATACTACTGCAGCCTCTACTTCTTATAGTAGAGCTCAGGACAGTATCAACATCACTAAGACCCAAACTACGGCAACACCATCCCTTGCTGAGAACTTGTTCTCAGATTGGGAAGGTGGTCCCTCGCGCCAAGAGACCATGGGGGAGATACCTGCTTCTGCTAGGCAGGAGAGTTTCTCTATTCCCGAGGATCTTCCACCTGTTGGTACCCAACAGGAAAGGGGTGAGGGTAGTGGTAGTCATTTTAAAGAATTGATGGGTATGTACCAAAATCTACTGATGAGGGTTGAAAAGCAAGAAGAGATGCTGTCTTCTTTGACTTCTTTGGTGCAACAGGTACTGGCACAACAAGCTTTGATATCAGTCCAGTTACTGCCCAAAAGAATCATCACACAAGATGCTGGCAATTCACCAAAACCTTCCAGCTCATCCTCTTCAGATGACTCTCCATCAGATGACAACAAGGGGGAGAAAGAAATAGATGTGTTATCATCTGGAGAGAGCAAAGGTGATGAAGACAAGGGAAGCACAGATACTGTCATCACTGCCACCTCCAATCAAGATGAAGAGATGGAGACAGACAGTATAGTTGAAGGGGAGACAGACTTTGATGTAAATATGGTGATAGATGCAGAGGGTGAAGAGATGGAAGTTGATACTCCACTTAAGGGGGAGCACCAGCAGCAAGAAGTCAAGCAAATGGTCGAAGAAACCATAGACGAGATGGAAGATGAAACTTCACCAAAAGTTGCTGCGGATCAGGATGATGAAATGGTTACTACGGACCCAGTTACTACGGATCAGCTTACTACGGTGGATCCTATGGTAACTAGCCCAGTTACTACTGACCCAGTTGCTGCGGACCCCATAACAACTAGTCCAGTTGCTACGGACTTAGTTAGTACGGTTGAAATGGAGCAAATTGCTACGGACCCAATGATTATCAGTCCAGCTCCAGAAAGAGAGGAAGATGATCATTCCTACCTGTTCACAACCGTTCCTCCCTCTTTCCACCAAGCTCCTTCAACAACTTTTGAAGCAATCCAATCAGAGGCTACAACTATTTCAATCTCTGCAACAGAAACCTCTGTGTTTACTAATGATGATCAAGAAGCTGCAAATGTTCTTATAAGAACAGAGATGTCAAGAACAAGTATGATGGAAGATGAAGCCACTTTATCATCACAGCTGCAGAAGATCAAAGATGACAAGCAAAATCAAGAACAGAAGAAATCTGAAGAGGAGAAAAGAAAGAAGTTGATTGCTGAGGCAGTTGCTAGACAAAGAGCAGAAGCTGCATTAGTAGTTACAACTTCAGCAACCTCTCTAACCTTACCTGAACAATCTGCTGGTTTATCTGCTTCTACAGGTAAATATGGGTATATAATAGCAGACAAGAAAAAGAAGACACTGCAAAGGGTTGAACTTGATGCTGAAAAGGGAAAAGGAAAATACGTTGTAGTAAAGAAATCAAAAGATGAAATTGCTGAGGAAGAAAGGCTTGCTGGTGAAGCACTATTCTTCAAGAATATGTCTGTGGAGGAGATTGAAAATGTGAGAAAAGAAAATCCAGCAGCAGAACTATACCTCAGAATGGCTGCTGAGCTAGAAAAGGAGGAAAGGGCAAAAGAAAGGAAGGTAGCTGAACAACAAAAAGAAAGAATTTCTCATGAAGCCTTTAACTTTCAAGGTCTAACAGCTGAGGAAATGGAGGTGATCAGACAAGAGAATGAAGCTGCAGAGCTATATAACAGAATGCAACAAGCTGCTGCTGAGGATGAAGCCAGAGCAAAAGAGTTGCATAATGATGAACTCCTTCAAACACTGTGTTCTCAAGGCCAAGTTAGAGTAGATTTTGAGCTAAGTATGAAGACTGTGGAAGAAGAAGAAGCTGCTCTTAAGAAATCAAAGACCAAAACGAAGCCTGAGAAGAAGAAAGTGTTCAAGCCTACTCCTACACAAGTCAAGATAGCTGAGGATAGGAAGAAGTACACTAATTATCTCAAAAGCAAAGGTCATAGTGGCAGATCCTTAGGCCCTATGAAGCTAGCTACTATCTTAGAGCTTGTGAAGGAAGAAAGACAAAAGGAATCCAAAAGGGAAGCAGCACTTGCAAAGCTTGAAGAGAAAAAGAAGCTAAATGCAGAAAAAGTGTTGGCTGCAGCCCATAGAACAGGAAGGAAGGTATTTCAACCTGAACCCGTTCCTGAAGTCAAACAATCAGAAGAGAAGCAGAAAAGAAAGAAGTTGTCATCAAAAAGGATTCCGGTTCCTCCATCTAAAAGACAAAAGATGGGTGATGCTGCTACTGCTTCTCAAGAAAACCCAGAAATTCCATTTGCTGATGTTAAAACTGAGCCTGAAGATATGGAACAAGACCCTCCTAGTACTACTCAAGGGGGAGATTATTCTGCATATATCAACCATGTTGATGGTCTGAAGTATACTCCATTGAAGGTGAAACCTCCAGTGATCATTGATTGGAAGTATATTGGTGGACCTTTGAAAAACGAATATGAAGTTACAAGAGCAGACAAGTCAAAGAAAAATCTTATAGCTTTTCATTGGGTATTCAGAGATTTTGATAGGGATGATCTGGAGAGGATGTATGAGATTAGCATAAGGAAATACTCTCATCAAAGAAAAGGAGTATGTCCTGGTATCGATCTGGCAATGGATATTTTGTGTGGGTTGTTTGAACCTGACTACAAGAAAACAAGTTCTGTCTTCAAGAAAGAAGGACCTAATAATCCTGTACTCAACTGGTATGTGTATGAGAAATGTGAAGCATACTCGATCATAAGAAGACAAGGAGCAAGGGAATTCTACTTGGTAAGTCACAAGTATCCACACTCATTGAAGACATTGGATGAGCTGATTGAATTGAAGCTGAATGGACCAAGAGATTCATTGCTTGCTCAAGAACTTATTTGGAAAATCTTGTGTCAAAGAATAGAAGAAAAGAACAAGATGGAAACTGACTTGTAAAACTCATAGTTGTAATAGTTAATACTGCTTTATGAATGAAGTAGTTAATACTGTTGGAGCATGAAACTTGTACTTTTGATGTGTCATAAAAGTTCAAGGTTAGGGGGAGATTGTTGGGTTATAACTTAGCTAAATATAGTTTAACCATAAACAATATACCTAACATACAAGAAAAGTAACTTAAGTTGTTAATACGGAAGGTATTATAAGTTACTGCGGAAGATCAAGTTAGTGCAGCTGTTCAACAAGTTACTACGGTTCATCAAGTTACTACGGAAAGTATTAACGTTACTACGGAACGAGTAAAAGTCAAGTCAAAGTCAAGATACGGAAGAAGTCAAGACACGGAAGACAAAACTTATCTTGCAAGTATCAAATCTAATTAGATAGAGTTATAATTAGATTAGATTTCTTTTTGTTAATTAGATAAAGTTTCCTTAATCTAGATAATGATAGATTTAGATAAGGATAGATGTAGATTTCTAGTTTATCTAGAACGAGCCTCAAGGTCTATAAATATAGATCCTTGGAGAATAGAGAAAACACGTTGTATTGATATATTTTTGATTAATACAATTGAGGCTTACAGTTCGACAATAATTTGTTTATTATTCATTCATTATTAGTTGTTCGATAACTCGTAATATTGAAGTGTTCATCCGCTGCTGAACTTCTTCAATAGATCTCGATCTTAATCGTTAGCAAACATATTAGTTTATTCAGACTAATACGATCCTGACAGTTCGTATTACGCTAAGTCTCCTTCAACGAAAAAATAAATCAAATTATTCGAAAAATGACGTCATTCTTAGCATTATCATTATCCGAACGAAAATGACGTCATCTTTCCTATTTGAAATTGATTATTTTGTTACCCGTGATTTATAGTTTCCAATTTAGAAAAGTTGCCTTCAACTTAACAAAAAAAGTCAAATTGAGCGAAAATGACGTCATCTTTCGCATTATCATTATCCGAACGAAAATGACGTCATCCTTTCTCTTTAAAACTAATTATTTCATATTATCAAATATTTGTAGGTTCGTATTATGGAAAATCACCCTCAACTAAAAAGTAAATCAAATTATGTGAAAAATGACGTCATCCTTCCTCTTCGAAATTGATAATTTCTTTTACCCTAAAATTGTAGTTTCCAATATTTTAAAGTTACCTTCAACTAGAGAAAACAAAGTCCAATTATACAAAATATAACGTCATCGTTCGTATTATCGTTAAAAGAACCAAAATGACGTCATCCTTCCTCTTTAAAATTAATTATTTCATATTCTCGAATATTTGAAGGTTCATATTATGTCAAAGTTATCTTCAACATAAAAAAAAAATCAAATTATGCGAAATATGATGTCATCTTTCGCATTATCATTATCCGAACGAAAATGATGTCATCTTTCTTCTTTGAAATTAAATGTTTCTTTTACTATAAACTTGTAGGATACAATTTTGCGAAGTTACCTTCAACTAAAGAAAAATAAGTCAATTTATGTGAAAACATACGTCACCTTTCGAAAAATGACCTCATCTTTCGCATTATCATTATCCGAGCGAAAATGACTTCATCCTTCGTCTTTGAAATTGCTTATTTCTTTTACCCTGAATTTGTGGTTTCTAATTTAGCAAAGTTACCTTCAACTAAAGAAGAAAAAAAAAAGTAAAATTATACGAAAAATGACGTCATCGTTCGCAATATCGTTATAAACACAAAAATGACGTCATCCTTCCTCTTTAGAATTGATTATTTCATATTCCCTAAAATTTGAAGGTTCATATTATGTGAAAGTTTCATTCAACATAAAAAAACTTAAATTACGCGAAATATGACGTCAACTTTCGCATTATCATTATCCGAACGAAAATGACGTCATCTTTCCTCCTTGAAATTAAATGTTTCTTTTACCCTATATTCGTAGGATACAATTTTGCAACGTTACCTTCAACTATAGAAAATAAGTCAAATTATACGAAAAGTGACGTCATCGTTCGCATAAATCGTAATTAGAACAAAAAGGAAATCATATTTCCTCTTTAAAACTGATTATTTCATATTTTATTTGTAGGTTCGTATTACGCTAAGTCTCCTTCAACTAAAAAATAAATCAAATTATTCGAAAAATGACGTCATTCTTAGCATTATCATTATCCGAACGAAAATGACGTCATCCTTCCTATTTGAAATTGATTATTTTTTTACCCGTGATTTGTAGTTTCCAATTTAGAAAAGTTGACTTCAACTTAACAAAAAAAAGTCAAATTGAGCAAAAATGATGTCATCTTTCGCATTATCATTATCCGAAAGAAAATGACGTCATCCTTTCTCTTTAAAACCGATTGTTTCATATTATCAAATATTTGTAGGTTCGTATTATGCAAAATCATCTTCAACTAAAAAGTAAATCAAATTATGCGTAAAATGACGTTATCCTTCCACTTTGAAATTGATAATTTCTTTTACCCTAAAATTGTATTTTCCAATATATTAAAGTTACCTTCAACTAGAGAAAACAAAGTCCAATTATACGAAAAATGACGTCATCGTTCGTATTATCGTTAAAAGAACCAAAATGACATCATCCTTCCTCTTTAAAATTAATTATTTCATATTCTCGTATATTTGAAGGTTCATATTATGTCAAAGTTACCTTCAACATAAAAAAAAAAAATCAAATTATGCGAAATATGATGTCATCTTTCGCATTATCATTATCCGAACGAAAATGATGTCATCTTTCCTCTTTGAAATTAAATGTTTCTTTACCATAAATTTGTAGGATACAATTTTGCGAAGTTACCTTCAACTAAAGAAAAATAAGTCAATTTATGCGAAAACATACGTCACCTTTCGAAAAATGACCTCATCCTTAGCATTATCATTATCCGGGCGAAAATGACTTCATCCTTCGTCTTTGAAATTGATTATTTCTTTTACCCTGAATTTGTGGTTTCTAATTTAGCAAAGTTACCTTCAACTAAAGAAGAAAAAAAAAGTATAATTATGCGAAAAATGACGTCATCGTTCGCATTATCGTTATAAGAAAAAAAAATGACGTCATCCTTCCTCTTTAGAATTGATTATTTCATATTCCCTAAAATTTGAAGGTTCATATTTTGCGAAAGTTACATTCAACATAAAAAACTTAAATTATGCGAAATATGACGTCATCTTTCGCATTATCATTATCCGAACGAAAATGACGTCATCTTTCCTCCTTGAAATTAAATGTTTCTTTTACCCTATATTTGTAGGATACAATTTTGCAACGTTACCTTCAACTAAAGAAAATAAGTCAAATTATACGAAAGTGACGTCATCGTTCGCATAAATCGTAATTAGAACAAAAAGGATATCATATTTCCTCTTTAAAACTGATTATTTCATATTTTATTTGTAGGTTCGTATTACGCTAAGTCTCCTTCAACTAAAAAATAAATCAAATTATTCGAAAAATGACGTCATTCTTAGCATTATCATTATCCGAACGAAAATGACGTCATCCTTCCTATTTGAAATTGATTATTTTGTTACCCGTGATTTGTAGTTTCCAATTTAGAAAAGTTGCCTTCAACTTAACAAAAAAAGTCAAATTGAGCGAAAATGACGTCATCTTTCGCATTATCATTATCCGAACGAAAATGACGTCATCCTTTCTCTTTAAAACTAATTATTTCATATTATCAAATATTTGTAGGTTCGTATTATGGAAAATCACCCTCAACTAAAAAGTAAATCAAATTATGTGAAAAATGACGTCATCCTTCCTCTTCGAAATTGATAATTTCTTTTACCCTAAAATTGTAGTTTCCAATATTTTAAAGTTAACTTCAACTAGAGAAAACAAAGTCCAATTATACAAAAAATAACGTCATCGTTCGTATTATCGTTAAAAGAACCAAAATGACGTCATCCTTCCTCTTTAAAATTAATTATTTCATATTCTCGAATATTTGAAGGTTCATATTATGTCAAAGTTACCTTCAACATAAAAAAAAAAAATCAAATTATGCGAAATATGATGTCATCTTTCGCATTATCATTATCCGAACGAAAATGATGTCATCTTTCCTCTTTGAAATTAAATGTTTCTTTTACATAAATTTGTAGGTATACAATTTTGCGAAGTTACCTTCAACTAAAGAAAAATAAGTCAATTTATGTGAAAACATACGTCACCTTTCGAAAAATGACCTCATCCTTAGCATTATCATTATCCGGGCGAAAATGACTTCATCCTTCGTCTTTGAAATTGATTATTTCTTTTACCCTGAATTTGTGGTTTCTAATATAGCAAAGTTACCTTCAACTAAAGAAGAAAAAAAAAAGTATAATTATACGAAAAATGACGTCATCGTTCGCATTATCGTTATAAGAAAAAAATGACGTCATCCTTCCTCTTTAGAATTGATTATTTCATATTCCCTAAAATTTGAAGGTTCATATTTTGCGAAAGTTACATTCAACATAAAAAACTTAAATTATGCGAAATATGACGTCATCTTTCGCATTATCATTATCCGAACGAAAATGACGTCATCTTTCCTCCTTGAAATTAAATGTTTCTTTTACCCTATATTTGTAGGATACAATTTTGCAACGTTACCTTCAACTATAGAAATAAGTCAAATTATACGAAAAGTGACGTCATCGTTCGCATAAATCGTAATTAGAACAAAAAGGAAATCATATTTCCTCTTTAAAACTGATTATTTCATATTTTATTTGTAGGTTCGTATTACGCTAAGTCTCCTTCAACTAAAAAATAAATCAAATTATTCGAAAAATGACGTCATTCTTAGCATTATCATTATCCGAACGAAAATGACGTCATCCTTCCTATTTGAAATTGATTATTTTGTTACCAGTGATTTGTAGTTTCCAATTTAGAAAAGTTGACTTCAACTTAACAAAAAAAGTCAAATTGAGCGAAAATGATGTCATCTTTCGCATTATCATTATCCGAAAGAAAATGACGTCATCCTTTCTCTTTAAAACTGATTGTTTCATATTATCAAATATTTGTAGGTTCGTATTATGCAAAATCACCTTCAACTAAAAAGTAAATCAAATTATGCGAAAAATGACGTCATCCTTCCACTTTGAAATTGATAATTTCTTTTACCCTAAAATTGTATTTTCCAATATTTTAAAGTTACCTTCAACTAGAGAAAACAAAGTCCAATTATACGAAAAATGACGTCATCGTTCGTATTATCGTTAAAAAAACCAAAATGACATCATCCTTCCACTTTAAAATTAATTATTTCATATTCTCGTATATTTGAAGGTTCATATTATGTCAAAGTTACCTTCAACATAAAAAAAAAAAAATCAAATTATGTTAAATATGATGTCATCTTTCGCATTATCATTATCCGAACGAAAATGATGTCATATTTCCTCTTTGAAATTAATTTTTTCTTTACCATAAATTTGTAGGATACAATTTTGCGAAGTTACCTTCAACTAAAGAAAAATAAGTCAATTTATGCGAAAACATACGTCACCTTTCGAAAAATAACCTCATCGTTTGCATTATCATTATCCGGGCGAAAGTAACTTCATCCTTCGTCTTTGAAATTGATTATTTCTTTTACCCTGAATTTGTGGTTTCTAATTTAGTTAAGTTACCTTCAACTAAAGAAGAAGAAAAAAAAGTATAATTATGCGAAAAATGACGTCATCGTTCGCATTATCGTTATAAGAAAAAAAAAAATGACGTCATCCTTCCTCTTTAGAAATGATTATTTCATATTATTTTGCGAATGTTACATTCAACATAAAAAACTTAATTTATGCGAAATATGACGTCATCTTTCGCATTATCATTATCCGAACGAAAATGACGTCATCTTTCCTCCTTGAAATTAAATGATTCTTTTACCCTATATTTGTAGGATACAATTTTGCAACTTTACCTTCAACTAAAGAAAATAAGTCAAATTATACGAAAGTGACGTCATCGTTCGCATAAATGGTAATTAGAACAAAAAGGAAATCATATTTCCTCTTCAAAACTGATTATTTCATATTTTATTTGTAGGTTCGTATTATGCTAAGTCTCCTTCAACTAAAAAATAAATCAAATTATTCGAAAAATGACGTCATTCTTAGCATTATCATTATCCGAACGAAAATGACGTCATCCTTCCTATTTGAAATTGATTATTTTGTTACCCGTGATTTGTAGTTTCCAATTTAGAAAAGTATTCTTCAACTTAACAAAAAAAGTCAAATTGAGCGAATATGAAGTCATCTTTCGCATTATCATTATCCGAACGAAAATGACGTCATCCTTTCTCTTTAAAACTAATTATTTCATATTAAAATATTTGTAGGTTCGTATTATGCAAAATCACCCTCAACTAAAAAGTAAATCAAATTATTTGAAAAATGACATCATCCTTCCTCTTCGAAATTGATAATTTCTTTTACCCTGAAAATGTAGTTTCCAATATTTTAAAGTTAACTTCAACTAGAGAAAACAAAGTCCAATTATACAAAAAATAACGTCATCGTTCGTATTATCGTTAAAAGAACCAAAATGACGTCATCCTTCCTCTTTAAAATTAATTATTTCATATTCTCGAATATTTGAAGGTTCATTTTATGTCAAAGTTACCTTCAACATAAAAAAAAAATCAAATTATGCGAAATATGATGTCATCTTTCGCATTATCATTATCCGAACGAAAATGACGTCATCTTTCCTCTTTGAAATTAAATGTTTCTTTTACCATAAATTTGTAGGATACAATTTTGCGAAGTTACCTTCAACTAAAGAAAAATAAGTCAATTTATGTGAAAACATACGTCACCTTTCGAAAAATGACCTCATCTTTCGCATTATCATTATCCGGGCGAAAATGACTTCATCCTTCGTCTTTGAAATTGATTATTTCTTTTACCCTGAATTTGTGGTTTCTAATTTAGCAAAGTTACCTTCAACTAAAGAAGAAAAAAAAAAGTAAAATTATTCGAAAAATGACGTCATCGTTCGCATTATCGTTATAAACACAAAAATGACGTCATCCTTCCTCTTTAGAATTGATTATTTCATATTCCCTAAAATTTGAAGGTTCATATTATGTGAAAGTTACATTCAACATAAAAAACTTAAATTAGGCGAAATATGACGTCATCTTTCGCATTATCATTATCCGAACGAAAATGACGTCATCTTTCCTCCTTGTAATTAAATGTTTCTTTTACCCTATATTTGTAGGATACAATTTTGCAACGTTACCTTCAACTAAAGAAAATAAGTCAAATTATACGAAAGTGACATCATCGTTCGCATAAATCGTAATTAGAACAAAACGGATATCATATTTCCTCTTTAAAACTGATTATTTCATATTTTATTTGTAGGTTCGTATTACGCTAAGTCTCCTTCAACTAAAAAATAAATCAAATTATTCGAAAAATGACGTCATTCTTAGCATTATCATTATCCGAACGAAAATGACGTCATCTTTCCTATTTGAAATTGATTATTTTGTTACCCGTGATTTGTAGTTTCCAATTTAGAAAAGTTGACTTCAACTTAACAAAAAAAGTCAAATTGAGCGAAAATGATTTCATCTTTCGTATTATCATTATCCGAAAGAAAATGACGTCATCCTTTCTCTTTAAAACTGATTGTTTCATATTATCAAATATTTGTAGGTTCGTATTATGCAAAATCACCTTCAACTAAAAAGTAAATCAAATTATGCGAATAATGACGTCATCCTTCCACTTTGAAATTGATAATTTCTTTTACCCTAAAATTGTATTTTCCAATATTTTAAAGTTACTCCTACGAAAAATGACGTCATCGTTCGTATTACCGTTAAAAGAACCAAAATGACATCATCCTTCCTCTTTAAAATTAATTATTTCATATTCCCGTATATTTGAAGGTTCATATGATGTCATCTTTCGCATTATCATTATCCGAACGAAAATGATGTCATCTTTCCTTTTTGAAATTAAATGTTTCTTTACCATATATTTGGAGGATACAATTTTGCGAAGTTACCTTCAACTAAAGAAAAATAAGTCAATTTATGCGAAAACATATGTCACCTTTCGAAAAATGACCTCATCGTTAGCATTATCATTATCCGGGCGAAAATGACTTCATCCTTCGTCTTTGAAATTAATTATTTCTTTTACCCTGAATTTGTGGTTTCTAATTTAGCAAAGTTACCTTCAACTAAAGAAGAAGAAAAAAAAGTATAATTATGCGAAAAATGACGTCATCGTTCGCATTATCGTTATAAAAACAAAAATGACGTCATCCTTCCTCTTTAGAATTGATTATTTCATATTCCCTAAAATTTGAAGGTTGATATTTTGCGAAAGTTACATTCAACATAAAAAACTTAAATTATGCGAAATATGACGTCATCTTTCGCATTATCATTATCCGAACGAAAATGACGTCATCTTTCCTCCTTGAAATTAAATGTTTCTTTTACCCTATATTTGTAGGATACAATTTTGCAACGTTACCTTCAACTAAAGAAAATAAGTCAAATTATACGAAAGTGACGTCATCGTTCGCATAAATCGTAATTAGAACAAAAAGGATATCATATTTCCTCCTTAAAACTGATAATTTCATATTTTATTTGTAGGTTCGTATTACGCTAAGTCTCCTTCAACGAAAAAATAAATCAAATTATTCGAAAAATGATGTCATTCTTAGCATTATCATTATCCGAACGAAAATGACGTCATCCTTCCTATTTGAAATTGATTATTTTGTTACTCGTGATTTATAGTTTCCAATTTAGAAAAGTTGCCTTCAACTTAACAAAAAAAGTCAAATTGAGCGAAAATGACGTCATCTTTCGCATTATCATTATCCGAACGAAAATGACGTCATCCTTTCTCTTTAAAACTAATTATTTCATATTATCAAATATTTGTAGGTTCGTATTATGGAAAATCACCCTCAACTAAAAAGTAAATCAAATTATGTGAAAAATGACGTCATCCTTCCTCTTCGAAATTGATAATTTCTTTTACCCTAAAATTGTAGTTTCCAATATTTTAAAGTTAACTTCAATTAGAGAAAACAAAGTCCAATTATACAAAAAATAACGTCATCGTTCGTATTATTGTTAAAAGAACCAAAATGACATCATCCTTCCTCTTTAAAATTAATTATTTCATATTCTCGATTATTTGAAGGTTCATATTATGTCAAAGTTACCTTCAACATAAAAAAAAAAATCAAATTATGCGAAATATGATGTTATCTTTCGGATTATCATTATCCGAACGAAAATGACGTCATCTTTCCTCTTTGAAATTAAATGTTTCTTTTACCATAAATTTGTAGGATACAATTTTGCGAAGTTACCTTCAACTAAAGAAGAATAAGTCAATTTATGTGAAAACATATGTCACCTTTTGAAAAATGACCTCATCCTTCGTATTATCATTATCCGGGCGAAAATGACTTCATCCTTCGTCTTTGAAATTGATTATTTCTTTTACCTTGAATTTGTGGTTTCAAATTTAGTAAAGTTACCTTTAACTAAAGAAGAAAAAAAAGTAAAATTATACGAAAAATGACGTCATCGTTCGCATTATCGTTATAAACACAAAAATGACGTCATCCTTCCTCTTTCGAATTGATTATTTCATATTCCCTAAAATTTGAAGGTTCATATTATGTGAAAGTTACATTTAACATAAAAAAAACCTAAATTATGCGAAATATGACGTCATCTTTCGCATTATCATTATCCGAACGAAAATGACGTCATCTTTCCTCCTTGAAATTAAATGTTTCTTTTACCCTATATTTGTAGGATACAATTTTGCAACGTTACCTTCAACTAAAGAAAATAAGTCAAATTATACGAAAAGTGACGTCATCGTTCGCATAAATCGTAATTAGAACAAAAAGGAAATCATATTTCCTCTTTAAAACTGATTATTTCATATTTTATTTGTAGGTTCCTATTACGCTAAGTCTCTTTCAACTAAGAAATAAATCAAATTATTCGAAAAATGACGTCATTCTTAGCATTATCATTATCCGAACGAAAATGACGTCATCTGTCCTATTTGAAATTGATTATTTTTTTACCCGTGATTTGTAGTTTCCAATTTAGAAAAGTTGACTTCAACTTAACAAAAAAAGTCAAATTGAGCAAAAATGATATCATATTTCGCTTTATCATTATCCGAAAGAAAATGACGTCATTCTTTCTCTTTAAAACTGATTGTTTCATATTATCAAATATTTGTAGGTTCGTATTATGCAAAATCACCTTCAACTAAAAAATAATCAAATTATGCGAAAAATGACGTCATCCTTCCACTTTGAAATTGATAATTTCTTTTACCCTAAAATTGTATTTTCCAATATTTCAAAGTTACCTTCAACTAGAGAAAACAAAGTCCAATTATACAAAAAATGACGTCATCGTTCGTATTATCGTTAAAAGAACCAAAATGACATCCTTCCTCTTTAAAATTAATTATTTCATATTCCCGTATATTTGAAGGTTCATATTATGTCAAAGTTACCTTCAACATAAAATAAAAAAAAATCAAATTATGCGAAATATGATTTCATCTTTCGCATTATCGTTATCCGAACGAAAATGATGTCATCTTTCCTCTTTGAAATTAAATGTTTCTTTACCATAAATTTATAGGATACAATTTTGCGAAGTTACCTTCAACTAAAGAAAAATAAGTCAATTTATGCGAAAACATACGTCACCTTTCGAAAAATGACCTCATCCTTAGCAATATCATTATCCGGGCGAAAATGACTTCATCCTTCGTCTTTGAAATTGATTATTTCTTTTACCCTCAATTTGTGGTTTCTAATTTAGCAGAGTTACCTTCAACTAAAGAAGAAAAAAAAAAGGTATAATTATGCGAAAAAGGACCTCATCGTTCGCATTATCGTTATAAGAAAAAAAAATGACGTCATCCCTTCTCTTTAGAATGGATTATTTCATATTCCCTAAAATTTGAAGGTTGATATTTTGCGAAAGTTACATTCAACATAAAAAACTTAAATTGTGCGAAATATGACGTCATCTTTCGCATTATCATTATCCGAACGAAAATGATGTCATCTTTCCTCCATGAAATTAAATGTTTCTTTTACCATATATTTGTAGGATACAATTTTGTAACGTTACCTTCAACTAAAGAAAATAAGTCAAATTATACGAAAGTGACGTTATCGTTCGCATAAATCGTAATTAGAACAAAAAGGATATCATATTTCCTCCTTAAAACTGATTATTTCATATTTAATTTGTAGGTTCGTATTACGCTAAGTCTCCTTCAAATAAAAAATAAATCAAATTATTCGAAAAATGACGTTATTCTTAGCATTATCATTATCCGAACGAAAATGACGTTATTCTTAGCATTATCATTATCCGAACGAAAATGACGTTATACTTTCTATTTGAAATTGATTATTTTGTTACCCGTGATTTGTAGTTTCCAATTTAGAAAACTTGCCTTCAACTTAACAAAAAAGTCAAATTGAGCGAAAATGACGTCA